>JAPUBX010000351.1:0-119020 GCA_028672205.1 Proteocephalus fallax
ATTAAATACTCTTTGTTCATGTTACTGTGTGACATGTGTCATGTGACATTTTCAGCCTCCTCTACTCCTCCTCGCGTGCCTCGCCCGTGTTTATTTTAGAAATTACAGCAATCAGAATTGATCATGCCGCGGTCACTGCAGCAACAGTAGCAGCAGCAGCCAGCCAGCACGGCAAAACAAGACAGGCTCCTCGTTCTCTTTTCCCGACCAGCACTACAGGTGTCTAGGCATTAATGGTAGACAGACACAGGAACAAGAAACACGTGCGCGAACTACACGTTTTAGTTGGTGGGAATATGGTTTCAATAATTGGATTTGAAGAAAAAACAATAATATGTAGCTCTCTCCGGACGCAGACTACATCGATTTTTCCTCAGTCGAGGATTGACTGCTGCAGTCGACTTCCATATTCCCGTAAATGTTTCACAGCTATCACGCAGCGACAGATATTTAGTTACTCTTAATCAATTGTTACCCTAAAAATAGCTAAATGGATGAGGGCGGGTTTTGAAATCGTGTAGATCCAGCTTATCTTTTAAGCATCTATCTTTGAATTATAGTAAATCCAAAAAAATAAAGTTCAGCAGCACGCGGACATTAATTACGACAACGTAGGGAACCAATCTGAGAAACCAAGGAGCTTGTGAAGCAATTAAAGAGAAATGAGGTCAATATCATAACTATTCGCTTCAGCTAGCTGACACCTGTAGTCTTTCGTATCCTTTTTTTACTATGTGGAGATGGCGTGGAAGGATGTTTTATTTCTTGGCTTCAACATTATTTGTTTAACCGACGCAAACACGTAAGAGTCGGAAATTTAGCCTCATCTTCCTTGCTTAATAATTGCGGAGTATAACAAGGTGCAGTCTTATATCCATCCTTTTTTAACTGTTACACGTCTAGTCTTTGGTCCCCAAACCTCGCGAGACAGATAAAATACGCAGAATACTTGACTGTATGCCATGCTGGCAAGAAGAATTGTGAGTCTAAACAGCTCAGCAGGCAGTCACGAAGATACTCGAGTGGTCTTTGGAGAATGGTATTCTGTTGAATGCATCAAAATGTATGTCCATTACTTTTTTCCTGAAAGCCGATGTTTACACTCCTGAAATCTCTTCATTCCATCGAAATTCCTCGATGTTATTTTTAATAGTCGGTCATCATGGACTGACCATGAAGATGCCGTCTTTGGTAAATGTCGTCGACTCTGCTACCTAGTTCGTCGGTTCAGGAGACTTGTCTTAAGCTCTAGCCACATCAAAACCTTTGTTTATGCCTGTATAATCCACTTTATTGTATATTGTTCTCCAATACTATTTCCCGGGCCCTAACCTTTCTGACTTTTAAACCCTTCATAGACTTTTTAAACACAATCTCGTTTTCCAGTGGTCTGCGTATTCTCGCAATTCAACAAGTCATCGTTCAATGCCACTTCAATAGTTGTTCACAAATCGCTGCTCGTATTTTGAGTGACCCCTCCCATCCCTTCTTTTCAAGTTTATGCAACTGTAAATCTCTTCGACCAATGCGTAAGCTATATTGTTTAATACCCACAAGAACGGTGGCTTCTCGCCGTTCAGTCATTCATTAATTGTCCCGAGTTTTCGTTTCAACTGAGGTAAATAATTATGTAATCAGAAATGAGCTTAATCACTATTTTTAAAAAGTCCTAGCCACCGCGTTTCACGGGGTGATTGGTTCTCTGATTGCGTTCATATGTTTGACCATTAAACGCACCTCTGGTATATAAAAATCTTAAAAAAAACATGCAGGATTCTATACGAACGATTCTCGAAATCCGTCGGTATATTTAATCGATCGATTTTAAGAGCCCATTAGGGATAGCCATAACCTCTAGGTTACAAATTTTCGAATATGTTAACTGGTCGTTCTATTTTATTGCTTGTTTTTAAAGCCAATTTGGTGTGACAATAACTTCTAGATTCGAGAATATTGTACGAAGAGACGCAAATATAGCCAGATATCTGATTATTTTCGAATATGTTACCTGGTCGTTCTTTTTTATTGCTTGTTTAATTTCGATGGTCCCTGATGGTTCAAATTAGTGGTTACATAAACACTCTATGTATTATAGGCCAATCGAATTTTGTTGCCGTTTTAGGTTTTATGTATAGTGAATAGGAAGTGTCTGCTGAAAATAACGTATTAATTGTCGTTTTTGTACATATTTCGGAGTCATTGGATTGAGGACGCTGTCAATCACGAAGCTTAGAGAACCCCAAACATAGACTATGTAAGTGTGAAGAACGTCTATTGTATTAATGATGTGAAGATTAAGAAGTTGCTTTATAAGAAAAATTAAAGAGCGCGTTTTGCTTATAAGGCATGTGGCAATCGTATGACTTCGAAAATGTCACCCTGTTTTCCTCACCCTCGTACGGCTTGAATTCAAAATTCGGTGGCGCGTTGCATTCTCGGAGATAAACGGCGTAACGCATTTCTTAAAGCCAGCAAACTATTGGGAAACCAAACGCTTTAACAAGATTAACGAAAGCGACAATGGAAATGTATTACCTGTTTGTTGGACATCTCTGTATTCTGGTACCTGCAGGCTCTACGACAATATATGAATTTTTGTTTGCATTCCACAGCATACAAAAAAAGCCTACTTTTATGCTCCCTCGAGGAAGAAATGTTGTCGGAATAAAGATACCGTTCTGAAACACACAGAAGCTTTAAAAATAAATTGCGTCTTGTTATACTTGGATAAAGTTTGGCACATAAACCGATGCAGTTTATATCAGAATGAATGACAACCTGGGTGAATTTTTACTTCGACAGTGGAGCCGTTGTAATGCATCATTTTGACCACCTTTTCGGCCGGGGTACGACAAGCCTTGATAGAGATTGTTGAAAAGGAAATAACCAGCTCCGTAGTGGTAAATGCCTGCCTGCTGTTCTGGCTCTTCATCAAACTTCAGCATAGTTGGTGCTCTACTAGGAAACAGCGAAGGTGTTTGCTTCAACGCGATAACTGGTCAATGGCAACCCGGAAACTTAATGGCAGGAATTGAAATTTGCACTTTACAGTCTCATCGTGTTTTTTTACTTCGAAAACATCACCCTCTTAAATACAAACAGTATTTGTTTGGCCAAGTAACTTACGCGATGTCGCAAACCTGATAAGAAGTGATACCAAGACGCCTATGTAGAAAAAAACTCTTTTGCAATTCTCTTAAAGGCGCTTTACCATCCAATTGGCCGCGGTATAGTAAGAAGTTGTGCTGATTCGCTCGCATCATAGAAATTTGCACATCTTTTGAAAAAGCTTTGATTCTAATTGTGCTTTTCGGTTTATTGTAAACCGACGCGGAGATCCGAAGCGCGCAACCCAGTTATGCAGAAAGGCGAAAACGACCGTTTCTGCGCCGATGTCCGCAAGCGGTAAAACTTCGTTTCAGCGGGTATAGCGATCTACACAAGTCAGCAAGTAGCGGAAACCCCTGGACGAGGGCAATGGGCCGACTAAATCCACATGAACGTGGCTAAACTGTGTGTCGAAGGTGCCGATCGGTGCCTTGGTCTGACGATTGAAGTTTACCTGTTGACACCGAAAACATGCCCGTGTAAACAGGCAGACGTCCCTTTGCAATCCCTTCCACAAAAACCTTTAAGCCGCTAGTCGGATGGTTGCGCGAATACCAGGGTTCGAGATACTATGAACCATTTCGAAAACTTGGCGCCGCATGCATTGCGGAAGTATCGGGCGAGGGGAAGCTTTGGTGTTGTCGCAGAGCAGAGAACGCTGAGTCCGCGGTAGAGTTAGGTGTATAAATGCTGTTTCGTCGGGCCGAATTCAAATACCCTCGTTTTGCTGGGCGTCAGACATGTCCTCGTAGTAGATACCATTAGCGAGACGCGGACTGTTCAACTCGATGCGCGAAAGGGCGGAGGTCAGACGGGTAAACGGCGAGGCCATCTCGGCAAAATCGGCGATGAAATATCGGTTAAAATTCGCATCCCGAAGAAATTGTCGAAGCTGACACTTGGTACTGGGCTCCGGGTAGTCAGCAACCGTTGTTACCTTCGCGTCCAGTGTTCGAACCCCCAGTTCATTCACCAAGTGACCCAGGAAACGTACTTCGGTTCGGCCAAAATGGCATTTCTCGGAGTTCACTACGAGCCCAGGTTCATCCAAGCGATGAAGGACTACTTCCAAATGTTGTAGATGCTCTTCTTCGTCTTTGCTGGCGATTAGAATGTCATCGATATAAGCACAACAGAAGTCGAAACCGCGAAGAATTGAGTCGATGAAGCGTTGTAAAGGTTTGGGAAGCGTTTCTGAGCCCAAACGGCATCCGTAAGAATTCAAATGATCCAAACGGAGTGGTGATTGCCGTTTTCGGAATGTCCTCAAAGGCGATCGGTATTTGGTGGTACGCCCGGACCAGATCTATTGTGGAGAAACGAGACGCAGTCGTAAATATGCGAAAGAGGATAGCGGTAAGCAACTGTGACTGCGTTCAGCGCTCGATAGTCGGCACAAGGACTCCAATCCCCGGGTGTGGTTTTCTTAACCATGTCGAGCGGTGATGACCACTTGCTGTCGGACGGGCGTCCGATTCCAAGCTCCATCATTCGTTCGAATTCCTTTTGCGCTATGTGTGGCTTTGTTGGGTAGAGACGGCGCTAACGCTGAAATGTAGCAGGGCCGGTGGTCTTTATATAGTGGACTGTGTCGTGTGGTGGCTTCTGTCGTGTTTGGTTCAAGTTTTGGAGATCAGGAAATTGATCGAGAATGGTGTTGTAGGGAGAGGGGGTAGGAATGTGGGTGAGGTGGCGGATTGAAGTCATTGCTGTATATAGTTTTCACTTAAGATCGCATGAGGGACATCAGCCACGATAAAACTGAACAGGAAAATGCGCCCTAGCCCGAGGTCGAGACGAAGCGCACGCTGGCCATAAGTTTTGATGTTACTTCGATTGGCTCTCTGGAGGACGAAATCTGTGTCGAGGTGTAAACGGTCAGGCATAGAGGGGGAATTACGCTGACGTCAGCGCCAGAGTCCACTATGAAACGGCGATCACGTTCGACGTCCTTCACAAACAGAATGCGGCTGGGTATATCCTTGCCAGGCGGAGTGAAAGCCGCACTCACTGCTTGGCCTCTCCGTTTCCCGACCAAGTACATGGAGAACGGCAGCTTCTTGCTTTGGGCCCGAACCACTGATGATACCAGCAGAGCGTGTCGTCTTGCTTGCTTGTGTTAACGGCCATCGGTGGCCTCCGTTGACGCTGCGACCGATCCTTGTTCTGCAGCAAGTCACGCATTTGGTTCCTCAGGTCACGCAACTTTTAAACCTCGTCGTTAGTGAGAGTCGGTGGAGGTCTTGTCACAGGGGCGACTAATAGATGACCAGGTAGAGCGGCGAAAATGCGGTCGGCGTACTTGCCTAACTCGACCAGCGGAAGCGTGAGTGGGAGGGTAGCCAAAAACGGTTTGACAACTGGGGGCCACTTTTGGGTGAATAGGTGCCGAAAAATACATTCGCTGACGTCTTGGTTCACCGATAAGGCTTCCAGATGCGGCATCAGTTGGGACGGTCTTTCATCACCCAATTCCTCTTTATTAAAGAAAGCGTTGTAGCATTGTGTCCTTGTTGTCGCAGACTGCCGAATAAGAGCTGTCTCAAGCACTGTGTACGGGCTCTCTGCCGGTGGTGCAACGATAATGTTGGGTTACGGGCAAGTAGATCCTCTGTCAGTGACGCAACGACGAAATTGCGAGAGCATAACTCGTTCGCCTGGTGTATTTAAAATGGTTTATAAGAAGGCAGTTGACAAAATTTAAAACTTTACGTGTTGCCTACAATCGATATTGTCCTCGTGATGCGTTGTCTTCGTTTGTTCAGCGGAAATCCTTCCTTTTCTTCCATAACCTTTGTCTCGAAAGCGCGTTCCTTGAACCCCCACTCCATAATTAAGCAGAGCAATCCGTGATGGAGAATTGTTCTTTTATCACATGCCAATCAGTTGCAGCATGCTCTTATGAAATCCATCTAATAAACAGACAAAGAACAACCTTCTGTTGTGCTAACATAACTAGACAGACCGGCTACTAAGTCCGCTTTTAGTGTATTTGTTGCTAGGAAAAGTAGGAGTTTGAGTGAAGAAGGGTCAGTGAGGCATCTAAATCCCTGGTCTCAAAATGACACTCGAAATAGCAATGAAGCATTGCGGTTTGCACTTAAGGTCAAACTAAAATCGAGGAAAATAACCATAGTATCGGCTCTTTAACTCGATATCAACCGGAAACGTAACTGATGCCGAACTCCAAAATTACAAATATGTATGAACTTCTATAGGCATGAGGTGATCGCAATGCTGATGATGATGATAAATAATGTGCACTTTCGTAAAACATTTGACACTACGCGGATTTGTTAAATCCCAATTTGCTGGGGATATTCGATACGAGTTTTTTATCCTCAGGAACCTTTAGTACGAACCCCTCGATTGTATAGACTCTGTATTTATCAACACTCGCCAATGTTGTGATTCGAAAACTGGTCGATACTTAAGACAACTAAAC
Source organism: Proteocephalus fallax (assembly GCA_028672205.1). Classification (NCBI taxonomy): domain Eukaryota; kingdom Metazoa; phylum Platyhelminthes; class Cestoda; order Proteocephalidea; family Proteocephalidae; genus Proteocephalus; species Proteocephalus fallax. The sequence goes on from JAPUBX010000351.1 coordinate 6,554, forward strand.
CTTTTTACGACATCAATGCGATTTTTTAAAATTGGCTCGTGGATCTTAAATTTGCATGAACTGAATATTTTAAAAATCTAGGTTGTTTAACTAGAATTTTAATAATTAATGACAACAGCATCCCTTCTACCCCTATGCATTTTCGTCACTGAGGCTATCCAGCATTTTAATTATATAAATAAAAAAAAGTTGCAGTTCTTCGACAGAGTTACTTTTTAACCTGATCCTGGGTTCTGTTCCGGATTAAACGGAATGGTCTTCGCGACGGTCGAGGAGATTTATATTGAGACGATTTAAATAGAAAATAAATATCTTTTAAACTTTAAACGAAAAAGACACAACAAGTGAAGTAGTTTCGGTTAATCTGGCTCGACGGGAAGAAGATAAAATATTTTGAAACCCACACGAAGGGTAAAAAATTGAGAACAGTTAGACGACATTACGTGAACGTGGTAGACAATTACTGAATTGATGCAGGAATCCATTTAATTCAAGACCCGTACCATAATAACCACTAAAGTAGAATAATGCACCATAAATCATTCAAAGGCGCATCAATTCAAATTCGTTTTAGGCTCGAAGTATCTATGTGTTTTAATGCTTATTTCATCTTTTGAGAGTAAACAAATTGAGGATTCATATGCAACGTTTTTTTATATTAAATGCTGATGAATTTTGAATAAACCGCGTATTTTGTTTGGCGCGCGGTTTCGATGGTGGTCGTAATAACAAGCTTGTCAAACTTTAAATTTTGCCTGTGTTGCAAATTCACCTTGCTGTAATTAAATATTGAAATATAGAGTATATTCTATACATAATCGAAATTTATGCATCAATTTGTTCCCGAAATGATCCCGTATCAACCATGTTTCATGGAGTTCCCATTGATTTGTCTTTGATGTGTGATATGTAACTGACAAACACAATAATGTCCAAACATCGCGATGCGACAAAAGCCCACGCAATGAACACGGGATCGTGTATGAAACATCCAAACACTGTTTTTGTTCCCGTTTCACGACATTACCAGCGTGGAATGTACCACCATCCATGAATTGTAGGAGACCAAATAAGAATTTATTAATTTTTATCAGAAACCGAAGCCGAAAAAAACGCTTAATTGAGCAACGCGTTAAAGAGGAGAATCGAGCATTCATGTGCAATTCGAGGAACTAAGTTGTCATTTAAGAGTTGTCTTTCGCAGAGTCGTATCGTTTTCAATTTGAGCTTTGACATCAGGGGTATAACCGTCATCTCGAAAATAAGCGCATTTCTTAGAATTGTGTTTCGTTTAAGAGGAGATGCTACAGAGATTCCCTTCTTGTGATTCCTTATCTTCGCAGTTATTTTTTCCGAATGCAAAGTACCTTCAGCAGAGCCAGTAACTGCCAATCTCACTACTTTTCCTCCACCGAAAAACCCAAAATACGTTACCATATGAGGTATAGTAAATTCCAGCTGTTGTCTTCGGCATAGCAATCAAGCATTGCGGTTTGCACTTAAGGTCAAACCAAAATCGAGGAAAATAACCAAAGTATCGGCTCTTTACCTCGATATCAGCTGAAAAAATAACTGATGCCGCACTCCAAAATTACAAATATTGCTGAACTTCTATAGGAACGAGGTGATCGCAATGCTGATGATAAATAATGTGCACTTTCGTTACACATTGGACACTACGCGGATTTGCAAAATCCTGCATCACAATTTGCTGGGGATTTCTTATCCTCGGGAACCTTTAGTACGAACCCCTCGATTGTATAGAATCTGTATTCATCAACACCATTTGTTAAAAAATATCGTAATGTCGCCAATAGTTTGTCTCGATGAAAAGACGGTAGTTAATTCTTAATAAAATAAAATCCTTAGTTTAAATAAAGTAGCGCACACATATGACGTAGTTCAACACTTTGAAAACATTTAACGAATTGATTTGTCCGTAAAACCTCCAAAAACGTTAGAGCTTCAATGAGGTCACGAGTACCCAAACTTTCAGCATATAACAAAACAGCATTGTGGCGTTGAACGATAAAGTAAATTAATTTTAAAACCCGTTTAAGAGGGTAAAAAAATCGTAATATTTCATTGCCCAATTAACGGCGTCTTTTCACGGCAAGTTTCTTGAGACGCCCATTACGCTGCTTCCTCTGTCGCTGCTGGCGTTTACCGTCCTGCATTCTCGGTACCTCCCCATCGCCGCTAGTGTTTGGCTGGTTTCTGGCTCGCAAGAAGCGTCTCCGTCGGCGAACCTCGCTTGCATCAGGGTAACGAAGGGGCAGGTTCTCATACTGGTGAGTGACGGGGTTTTTTCGAAGCCCGTATGGGGCTTTCTCATATAGGTCTCGCGGGGGACGGATACGAAAACGGGGGCTTCGACACAGACCACAAGAAGATGCAGAGGGTTCCAGGGTTTATAGGGCTTGAAAAGCAAAAGGAAAATGAGAGACATAAAGCCGATAAATTAACCTGTTTAAATGTTACAAAACGCGCCTAAATATATAGCCAGTACATGATCGCTCTAAGACCTAGGTAGTGCTCAAAAGACAGGCGAATACCAAGTTTCGCAGACGTAACTCGATTTACTATTAGCATTTCTCCAAAAAGTACAATACCCGACAGTACACAACATGCCCAGAATATCCTTAAAATAGGATACTTAAAAGCAGTCGTTCAGCAATCGCCACAACTCTGTTATGAACGTTAATCCTACCAACAAAGCATTAACGCGATAGAGCTTCTGCCAGCACAGATACGGAGAAGTGTCTCTACATCTTTCGTTGTGAATCAACAGAAAATTAAAAAAGGCTATTCGCGGTTTCAATTCTGCCAGGATACAACAACATTCCCCGGATATGTATCGGCCTTTTCGAGGCACTGGGATCCAGGACAAACACACAAAGAAAAACAATAACATCACCAATGATTCTTAGTCTGCTGAACCAGCGAACAACGAAACAGAGGCGATAACTATTTACAAAGACATCATCAATGTTATCAGTCTAAGATAACCGACAGTTGAAAATAACGCCGTGGAATTGTGATTTTCAGACGACGTCACAGAGTAAATGATTTTTTCTGGAATTTCATCATTTGCTTTCAGGCGATGTATTTTGATGTGTTCAGCAAAAGTCTATTTTTCTCTAAAGTCGTTTTGATAACCTCCCCGAGCTTTGTAGAATCCTCATTCGTCTTGCTGGCATTGCCTTAATTCGGTTGTCTGCGTATTTGGTGAGTGTAATGCAATTAATGAACTGACTGTATTTTTCGTTACGTCATCATAGAAAAATCCTAAGACCCAAAGCAGTCTGTTAGCAAATCGCCCAACAGCGTTAAAAGTGTCGCGTTAACGGTTTTGAATTCATATTTTACATACCACGGTGCCTTTTAAAGAGAAAATCCAACCAAAGCAAACATATCTACTCACCATTACCGTCAGCCGATGCAATCTCCATAGAAACACGTTCCGCCTTCACGGCCTCCTCGCTATTCGGGGTGTCGGTTGAAATTGGCGCCGTAGTCGTCGTCGTGGTCGTTGTCATATTTTTGGTTTTTTAAGAAAATAAACACGAGTAAGATCAACAGTAACCGTTCTTATCTTCGACCTATGCGCACAGTCATTGTCGGTTTAGCAGTTAGAACATTCAAGGCCAGGAATAATCACGAGGGAACAAACAACATACAATGCTTTAAGTCTGCTAAACAAACGAACAAAGAAACAGAGGCGATAACACATAAATAAAACATCATCAATGTTATCATGCAGATAAAACCGACTGTAAATTTGGAGACGAAGTCAACGAGTGAAGTTATTTCTGGAATTTCATCATTTGCTTACAGGGAATGTCCCAGTAACCGTATTCCAGCCAACAGGTGTGGTGTACGTTCGCCAATGTAGTGCTCTCCGTCGGCCATAAATAAACAAATAATTAAGGCCACTACAAGCTGTCTAGAACAGTATTCCTTATAAGCAGACGTTATTTGGATTTAATACTTTATTTGTGGAGATTAAGACCAGTTGGAAAATATGGGAGTTTAAGGAATGTGTTACTCAATCAAAAAAAGATTGTAACTGGACAAAATGTTTACAGACAGGTTGGGAAAAGCGACGTGGTTTACTTTTACCCAAACTTGGGTGTCTTCGCGTAACGGAATAAATGAACAAAATAAATTGTATAACCGAGTTTTCTTCGGGAACCTAAACGGAGCCCAAACAGAAACAATTTCGAACCCTGAAACGATGCATTTTATTTTAATCTAAAATTAAAGTAGACTTTGTTTTAGTGATTTATCGCTAAATAATGCCGGATACAATTTAATTAGAATACTGACCGAATTTACTATACACCAAAAACATCCCATGACTGCAAGTTGTTATAACAAAAAAGTAAACTTAAAAATAATACTCAAACATTAAAGAACAAAGTTTTCACAAACCAAGGTTACGAACGTTCCGCGCGTCGTTTCCGGGCAAAGTGAACGTCAAATCACTATCAGAGGAACTGATGATATCAATGACTGATGCGTCTTGATGACTACTAAACATTGAACTTGTGTCAGATGATCGACAGTAAGGTTTATATTGATTTTAACTTAGACCGAAATTCACATCATTCTACCGAAAAAAGTTATTTAAGCGAGTTAGGTTTAATTTTTCCGGAAGATTAAATATATTATTTTCGACGCAATTATTGTCAGAACATTAATATGGTTTTTAGTAAAAAAAACAGCCAATTAGTTCAATGGGCATGATGTCTATTGCCAGACAGCATGGCTTAAAGATCAACCATTCAATGCCCCACCCCGATTGTTCGGCTCAAAACAGAGTTGCCATGAGCAAATAATGATCGCAATCATTAAAGCATTGGGTTACTCTTACCAAAAACCAAACGATGCTAAATATACGTTGACCATATATCATCACCTTCCAGATGCTGTGAAAAGACCGTTTATCGGCGGCTGACGAACATATACAGGCGAATTGTCATGTATTGGTACTTGTATCGCCCATCGATAACCTGCAAATAAACTCAAGACTAGTACACCTCCATCATAATGGAGCCTCATAATAAATTACGCAACACGATTCCTTATTATTAGCTGTTGTCTAGAACAATTCCTTGAAATTCCTATGATGTAATCGCAACTAACTTCATGTTTAAAACGGCTTTATTAAATTAATCTAACCATAAAACTACGACTGTTGCTGAGAACAATTGAGTTTAATTTGGGAAACCTAATCGGCGGGACTTCGCGCAAAAGAGACAAGTTTACGAAACCTTGCGTAGTAAGCCGAACCAAAGCCCATTGGTGAGTCGCAGTCGAGATTGGATGCATTCATTTTGTAGATATAGATCCATACCGTAGATTGATGAACAACAAGGTCACAAAGCGACGGGGAAAATCGCTCACGGTGAGGTTCTCGGGCAACCCCGACAAACCCCCCTTGCCGTCAACGAGGTCAAAATAGCGATACTCTACCAATTCGAAGTCGAAGCCTATCAAGCCTGTCGTAGCTAGATCACGATTGTGATTCCCAGGGGACGGCGTCATAACAGCTTCTCACGCGACACAGAAAAGCGGCGGCGTTAATATCGAGCATGTGCTGTAGCTAGGAAGGAGGTACGAGGTCTTCCACTTCCTTCTGGAAAGTTTCGGTGAAGCATATGAACGTTAACGTGGTTGCTCGGCCTCACCGTGGGTGTACCTCGAGGTTTTGCTAAAAGTAAAGGTCGTCATTTGGCAAGTAGGGCATAGATATGAGCGTCTTCAAAACATCCTCGTCTTAGGAAGTCGTTCAAAAAAGAACAGGTCACTTTATTGGGGTTCTCCGCAAACGTATTATCAGGAGTATGGATGGGTTATTGTATCTTAATAATCTACTATACATGAGGAAGAGAGGGTTCAGAAAGAGGTAGGGTTTAAAAATGGTAAACACGATACAATGAAAGTAAGTCTCTTTCATCCTCGTATGTGTCGATCAATTTTCTTCAGTCTGCTTAAACGTACGGTGATTACTAACATCCACGCAGATAGTTGTTTTTGTAAAAGAGACACAGAAAAGTATGCAAATTTAATTAAACAAAAACAACCAACTGAAAAAATACGCATTGCATAAAAGAATCTTGGTAATAATATTGCCAAAATCAAAACGTATTGGAGGGAGAACTGCGATGTGTGGTAATACAAATGCCAGCTTATCGACCGGGCAAAACACATTACTGGCTGTCTATTTGCAGTCCGAGAAAACGCGCTTCGAAGAGAGGTAGTACGTCAGAGTGCTTGCATACGTTTAAAAAGCAAACTGAACGGTTCATTGTGGAATAATTAAATACTCTTTTTTTCGTGTTATTGTTTGATTGTGAGATCACGAAATAAAAATGTAAATCACGCTTCCGCATCCTCTCTCATCGGTTAAAAGATGGTGCTGAAGGATGGTTGATTAAATAGCTTTAAAATTATTTCTTATATCTTTTAGTTTATAAGATTCACCATCGGAACGTTTCATCATTGGGTGAAGCTCTGAACATATCGGCAGTATACCAGCTGTACCTGATGCTTTTGTAGGCGAACGCCGAGCGCATGACGTAACTGATTAAGTGCAAGACGGAAATAAGACGGTCAAGTCATTTACCGCGGATCAGCTTTAGGTAGTTGACGTCATAGTTGTCAGTTTCGTAGGTAGCTTGCTGACAAATACACAAAACTTGACATGCGAAGCCCGTCTAGCTGGATGTCGGTCGATCCGAACTGAAAGAGCCCGAAAACGCAGCGGCCTTTATAGCAACAGCTGTTTCCGCCTTGGGTGCTCACGTTCCAAGGGAGTCATAAGAGTTGTTAACGCTCTACGAATCGAATTGGCGCCAATGAACCACGAGCGCCACTACCATGGAATCGCTCTCTTCGCTAGGCGCATTCTCGTTGTAGGCGGTAAGTTCTGCGACTCTGTGAAAATGCTGAAAACCCCGCGGGAAGTCGGCGACCCCGGCCAGTGGACTGACCTCAACCCTAATCGGTGGGGCGTCCCTATGGTCTCTCATCGCCGTCCCCCTGGTCAGTTCGGTTTATCCAAGTCGTGATCGAAATAATTCTTATTTTGAATATCTTAAAGACTCAATTCCTTCTTATTCACATTAAAGAAAGATTTCTTGGGAAATCACAAATAGAGGAATTCATCGTGGACACAACCGGACAAAAGGTCGACGAGAAGGTTAGATTTTTTCATGTTTCATTCGCATTTCATGCACTTCACTGTTGTTGTTGGACAACGAAAGAATTGGCGTTGAAACAGTAGCAACCGGGGTGACTGTATTTCTGCTTAAATTTGTTTTCAACACGCAGAGAAAGTTATTCTCTGAATTGTTCTTTTTGTGTTTTTTTCCAGGTTGATTTGACGCGGTTTAAGTGGCGCCGCATTGCAGGTTGTCCCGATGCCCTCGAGGACATCCAAGGCGTCGCCGTCGTTGACATTAGCAGTACCTTCTTAATAACGACCGCCTTGCGTAGACCCTTTAATAGATAATTTATTAAAACCTGAAGCCTTTGTGTTTCATAATACTGATTCAGTGTCAATGCAACCATGGAGTAAAATAAATAATTTCATAAATTTTCGCTGCGTTACTCGTGCATTCATAACAAGGTTTTTATATTTCTAACTGTTCGCTTACCTGAAAATGAAAAAAAATCTTAAATTGAGCTCTACTGTGCCAATTTACCTTTCAAAAAAACCAATAACATCCAAATTCCCCGTGAAAACTGTTGAAGGCTATTTTTAAGTAAAGCATGAAGGACGTTTGAGCAACTTATTAAGCTTAAATACTTTTTGGTAGACTGATCACGTCTATTTTTAATTCTACAAACTGGGACTCGGATTTAAACAGAAAACTTCTTTCATACTATTTAATCTGTGAACATATTAAAGTATTGCTGCTTTAACGAATTAAACGCTGATTTGTCTGCCTGACTCATGCGTAAACCGATTAAATAAACGTCGCAATTTTATCAGCATACAAACCAGCCATTCGCGGATCTGATTGGTTTCGGAGATTCGTACGCGCGCACTAAAACACTGCGCACGCACGACTCAAAACCCCCCAAAACGCTATTTTATGCATTCAATTTTGTAGTTCCAAACATTCAACGACTAAACGACATTACATGGGTGCTGTACAAACAGTCCTCGGCTATCTCAACGCACTCAGAAACAGCGAAAGCCACTGCGACCTCAAAATCGAGGTAAGCCAATGGGTGAACGGTATAATTTCTAATGTCCCACTTTAAACTCAAATTTGGTGCCGTCTTAGCATAACGTTTTTTCCAAGTCGGCGTTTAAGTAAATTCTGACAATTTATTTTCTGGACAAAGGCGCTCTGAGAGGCAAACGAGCTATAATTGGAATTAAAGAGTTCTCTATTGGAGTCAAATAGGGGTGCTTCGTGCATTCTGACTTTTCAGAAGAACCGATTTGAGTTTATAAGCCCATTAATAACTGATTTAATGTTTGTGAAATAGAAGAACGTCTTGCTAAAACACATTCTGGTACTCCTGTAAAAATTTTCTCCAGCCACCCACATCAATTGCATTTGAACAGGTGTGTTGAATGACTCCTGTATTTGAGCACTGGCACACATTCATTCCAATGCATCGTGGTGCCACTATTTCGCCATGACCTTGACTCATGCTATCGGCGACCGACTCATTTAAAGTTTATTTTAACGAAGTACGATACTCTATTTCTTCATTGCAATATCCTCGTTTTTTCGTCATATTAATGTATTTCTTCCTTTCCTGCACTTAATTTACTTATAACTGTTATTTTTGAGACTATTCTCTTCTTCGTGTACTTCTTCGACGTCATACATAATCTTCTTCTTCACTAATATCTTACTTCTCCTAATTAACTAGACGTCTTTCTTCTACGCATTTCGACACTGTTGTATGTTAAAGAAATGTTGGTTTAGGTCGCAAGGAACACCCTTCTTCATAGACACGAAACATTTTTAATACTTTTACTTAATTGGTTGTTTCTTTGAAAAAAGACTTTTTGATTTAGGAATGACTTTGATTCTTAGTCCCTTTGCCTAAATCTGGGTAAAGTTGGCATAAATAATATTGCGTCCCTTTACACAAAAAACGCAATGAGTTATAAAAAACTCCAGGTAACATAAAGACTGATCCAAGGGAACGTTCGCGCTGGTTTATTGTCAAAGATGGGCTTCGGTGGAAACAGCTAATGATTTAAAAGAAAAGGATCTTCGCAATTAAAGAGCTTAGAGTCATTAATTCTTTCGCAACAACGACGTCTATTTCCTGATCCTGTCTAAAATTGTTTTGTTAAAATCTATGAAGGTTTTATTAACGAATATCACGACGCTTGTAAACTCGCGCGTCAAGCATTGATCGACGCGCACACACGATTTTCATTAAAAAGATTTACCCATGAACGTTTTATGACGCTTTGATTCGTGCTGCTTGTTATCGACACCATTTTGAAGGTAATACAACCATCGATTTGGTTGAGCCTTCGAATAAACACTTCTATTCTAATTCATGCACCAAGCGTGAGAAAATAACCGAACGAAGCAATACGCCGTATTTCATTGTCCTTCAGAGCTGATTGCAGACTTAACTGTTCCCAGAGCAATTAAAAATAGTTAAATTACCGATAACTTATGTTAGCAGTAATGTAGAGGTTGTATTTTCCACATCACTACCGCGCTCGATACATAAAATATAAGTCCGTCGTAAAGTTTTCGTTTAAAATTAAGTTACAATTGGTGGACTGTTACTAGCATGTCTGTGCCTGAGCTATTGAACGCAATGACGCAGTAACTACACCCTTTTTTAATCACACCCAATTATCATTTCTTCGTGGTGCCACAATAATGTCATGACCTTAAAACATGGTGTGAGTGAACCCACAACGGCTTCAAAGATTAAAAGACTTAAAAAAATACGGTGTAATTATGTAGACTTAAGCATTAAAAACACTTTGCCGCTCTAAAGGATCAATTTCTTTGGAGGAACTGCAAACGCCTCTTCGTTTACGGCCCGGCGAAAGGCTGCGACGGCACAACCGATTGTTTCTTGACTCTGCCGCAGTTCGAGCAAGACGAACAAATTGAAATTCGTTTCCCGCTTGTTGAGGAGCGCGGCGTTGCCAGTCTCAACGGTGAGTTGTTTGTCGCGACCTTTGTGTTTTGTCTCAGAAGAAAGGAAGATTACATCGCCGTGCTTTTGGCCTTTCAGGCAACGTCTATTGCATCGGTGGACGAACGCCCGTCCAAATGGATGCGTCGCGAACAGTCACGGTGATCGATAGCCGGACAGGACGCGTAACACAGGCGCCACCACTTAGGACCCCTCGCCGTTCTGTAGCTGTTGCCGCATCTGCCAACGAACTGTTTGTCTGTGGCGGCTTCGGAGGATTCCAGCATACTCATCTGTCTAGCTGCGAGCGCTGGGTGGAAGGAAGGTGAGTTGTTTGTGACCGTCGCGTTGTTGTCCGCCTTTTCGTTCGCAGAAACCGTCTTCTCTTTTTTTCTTTTGCCCAAAGTCCATCCTGGCGACCGCTGACGCCACTCAAGAAAGCACGCTACGCTGCAGCCGCGATTGTCTTGTCTGGAGACGACGCTTTTATTCCCAACGCACCAAATCTCCTTTTAACAGGAGGGGATGGTGGCTGCTGTCTGTCCGACGTGTCGCTGTTTAGTCTTGGGGTGGATGGAGATGCGCCACGGTGGATCGAATTGGCGCCGATGAACCACGCGCGACACAGCCATGGAATCGCTCTCTTCGCTGGGCGCATTCTCGTTGTGGCCGGCAGGAACTGCGGATTTGTGGAGATGCTGACGCCCCCGCGCGCAGTCGGCGACCCCGGCCAGTGGACTGACCTTAACCCAATCAGTGTTACCTCCTCCCTTTGGTCAGTTCGCCTCGCAGTCCGCCAGAATCGTCTGCTCGCTTTCGGTATGTCAAAGTCGTGATGGAAATTATGCTTTTTTTAATTAGCTAAAAGAATAAATTCTTTCTTATTTACATTAAAGAATATCTTCGCGAATCACGAATAGAGGAATTCGTCGCCGACATTACCGGTCAAAAAGGCGACGAGGGGTGAGATTTTTTCATGTTTTATTCGCATTTCATGAACTTCTATTTTGTTGGACAACTGACTAATTGGCATTGAAACCATGGCACCCGCGGTGATTCTTCTTCCAGCATTTAACTTTCAATTTTATCGAAGATTCTCCGTTTATTGTTTATTTTGTGCTTCTTTGCAGGTTGATTTGACGCGGTTCAAGTGGCGCCGCCTTGCCAGTTGTCCGGATGCTCTTGAATACATCGAAGGCGCCGTTGTCGTTGACATCAGCGGAAACCCGCTCAATAACCCCGCTTGATTTATTTTATCGAATATAGTGCTATTTAGAAGGTGTGTTGCTTTTGCAATACGTCAATAGAATAGGAAAAAAACAATGGCTACATAAGATGAAAATTATAAAATAGGACTGGTTATGGACGGTGGGAATGTGACGATTGTTAATCGATGAATACTGAATCATCAAACAATTTTATTATCTAATACTTGTCCTCGTGACCTCAAAGAAGCACCTTCAGTCATTATTATTATTATTGAATTTTGGTAGAATTCTAATTTTCTATTAAATTAAATTTCAGAGATGCTCGTACATTTAAACAAAATAAAACGATTTTTGAGTGTCGATCATTTGATTTGATCAATAAAGTGGAAGTAAATAATCTGTAAATTGATTAAGGCCATATTTTTTTTCACTTTGTAAGGGCTTTTAAATAACGTCACTTTAAACACCTGGCTTTCATAGTACTACAATTCGAATTGGTTTTCAGAGCCGCCGTGGTCCAGATTGACGTGATAAAGCGATTCTGAAAGCTCAAGTTGGTTGCAGGAATTGCCCATAAGGATAAAATTTTAACTTTACGGTTTTGACTCTAGTTTTATTTAGTTGCACCACGGTGCATCACACTGTTTTAACCGTCGTTTAGTCCGTAGTGCATTATACCGAGACGAATTATTTGATGCCATAACATTCAGATAAACCCCTTTCTCCAATCGTCAGAGGGTGTCGCACTGTCCTTGTAATTTAAGTAATAATTTCCTGTCTAGGATTTGTTTGCTCTCTTTCCAACTGCTTCCGACAGAGAAAATCGGTTGCTATATCCACTCAAAACCATGCAATTGCTTGCTTTTATATAAGTCGGGCTTTTGAAAGCCTCATTATCATCATTTTCTAAGCATATTTTTTTATCATATCTATGTTAATTTATTCACGCACTCTCTCCATTAAATGATTTTTCTTTTTTATGGCTGCCTGTGACGTGCTTTTTGTTCTTTGTTTACCCTTACAAAAACCCCCATCGAAGGTCTAGTAGTTCTTTGATTAGAATAACCCCCTCAGAAGATCGTAATTATGGTTCTGGCAATAATACAGAAAACAAAAACAATTATCGAGTTTAAATTATTATGAAACTAATTCGCATGTCGTTGTTTATAAAATTCAATAACAATAGCGCGCCTCGAATAACGAATCGATTTGGGGTGATGATATGTGCTTTGGTCATTGGTTAGCCCACACGTTCGGTAGATTCGCCTACCATTTTGTGTTTTGAATTTCGTCAAATATTACGAATTCCAAACTTCTTTACTTTCCGTGTGTGCACAATGTTTATTCTTACTATTAGTGGGTAAAGAAGACATTTCGGACGCCACTTTTTGAGCGCGCACCCGCAACACAGAGTCTTGGAGGCGAAGACACCCGGGATCGTCCTGGCAACGCAATTTAAGCAGCTGTATTAAGATCTTGTTTTGGAAGTCTCTGAGAAGAAACTATCCAGCTTAAAACACCGGCATGCATCGTGGAAAAAACGATAGGGATGCCACTTTTTTAGCGCGCCCTCGAAACATAGAGTCTCAGAGGCAAAGAACTGTTGTAAACATAAACAAGTCAGAGTAGAGCAATCGTACTTGATGTCGGGGTTCTGTTTTATTCAGTTTTTTGCAAGGCGGGAAGGTAGTCGTCTTGGTTGAAAAGGAAGAGTTGGTCACGTGTGAACAGGGATCGGATTGTAACACACTTGCGAATCGATTACGACAATTATGGAACAGGATTCGGTGAAAATCACATCCAATCGAAAGATGGGATCGCAGAAATCGATGTGTCCGGTGAAATTCCAACGCGCTTTTATCAGTGTGATAGTACTCTCTTACTACGAATGTCAATCATAAATGCCTTTGCATGAGGTTGACAGCTTGAATGTTGTCAAAAATGAATTGCCGCAACGCCTAAACGCTGGCGTGTAATAATAATAATTGAAGGCGCTTTATTGAGGACAAAAGATAACGTAATATCTCTATTCTTAATAAGAAACTTTCATTTAATTCCTACATTAAATATTTATTTGGCAACAGGTAGCGGTTGTTTGCCGTTAAGTTGATAAGAAGCACCATCGAGAAAGTTTCAACATTGGGTAGAGCTGTCAACAGATCAGCTGCGTCTGCCGATTTTGTAGTTCAAAGCCGACTGCATGACGCAGAACACGAAAGAAAACGGTCATTTTTCCGGAGTGCAGACCAGGTCAGTAACCGCGGATGAGCTTAAGGTTGTTGACGTCATAGTTGTCAGTTTTGTAAGTTGCTTGCTGACAAAGACACTTGTAGAGACTGGACATGCGAGGCCCGTTTCGCTGGATGTCAGTCGATCCGAACTGAAAAATCTCGAAAACGAAGCGGCCGTTATAGCAGTAGCTGTGCTCGCCTCGGTTTGCGAGGAAGCTAGTATTAAATCCAGCACTGGCCGGTGTCGGGGCATTGCGAGGCTGTAATAAAATAACCCAGTGACTTGCCCAGGTCCGCGCAAAAGAGACAAGTTAACGACACTTTGCTTTATATCGCGTAGTTAGCCGAACCGATGCACATTGGTGAGTCGCGGTTGAGATTGCTCGCATTCATCTGTTTGATATCGATCTAGTCTGTAGACCGATAACCTGCAAGGTCACAGAGCGATGGGGAAAATCGCTCCAGGTGAGGTTCTCGGGCAACCCTAACACACCCCTATGGCCGTGAGCGAGGTCAGAATTGTTATACTCCACCCAATTAAAGTGGAAGCCCATCAACCCTGTTGTTGCAAGATCGGGACTGGAGTAGCTCACGATGGTGCTTCCCAGGGCACGGAGTCATAACAGCTGCTCACGCCACACAGAATAGCGGCGGCGTTTATATCGACTATGTGCTGTAGCAAACACAGAGGAACGAGGTCTTTCACTTCCTTCTGGAAAGTGCCGGTGAAGCGAATGAGCGTTTACGTAGATGCATGTTGCTCGGCATTACCCTAAGTGTACGTCAAGGTTTGCACCCACGAAAAGGTCGTGACTCGGCGGGTAGATCATAGAGTAGAGCGTCGTCAAAACATTCTCATCTTCGGAAGTCGTTTAAAAAAGAACAGGGTACTTTATCGGTGTTCTCTAAAAACGTATTATCAGGAGCATGGATGAGTTATTGTTATCTATACACGAGGAAGAGATAGTTTTGAATGAGGTCGGGTTTGAAAATGGTAAACACGATACAATGAAAGTTAGCCTCTTTCATCCTCGTATGTTGCGATCAATTTTCTTGAACTTGCTGAAACGTTCGGCGATTACTAACATCCACGCGGATTGTTTTTCTGTATAACAGACACAAGCAAGTAGGGAAATTTAATTAAACAAAAACAACCCACTGAAACAATACGCATAACATAAAAGAATATGGTAATAATATTGACAAAATCTAAACGTATTGTAGGGTTTACCTTACGCCAATCTGTCGAAAATCGATGTCAAGACACCGATGTAACAGACCATTTTATGCTATATGTTTACTGTTATCATTTTTCGCATCTCTTCAAAATGTACAATCGATTCGTGCGGCTTAAATTCGAGGAGATTTAGTAGATTTACATTGAGATCTATTGCAGGGGTGACCGAATATACAAACGTATTGGAAAAAACGTCGATTAAAACATGAACGTGTCTATGTCGGTTAAGGAAACAATGTTGAGGCCACCTTATCAAACACAACAAAGTCATTATATTCAATCAATCGGAAGTTCGAGAACACGCCGCGTTGACCAAGGATCTTCGATTTAGGTTTAAAAGAAAAGACTTCCCTAATTTCTACAAATCGATAGATGTGGGTAACTGCAAAGAATATGCAGTCCATGTGCTACTTATTATAAGGATATCAGGGTAACGAATACGAAATGAAAAAACTGTGATGTGTGGTAATACAAATGCCAGCTTATCGACCGGGCAAAACACATTACTGGCTGTCTATTTGCAGTCCGAGAAAACGCCCTTTCGAAGAGGTGTAGTACGTCAGGGTGCTTGCATATGTTTAAAAAGCAAACGGGAACGGTTAAATGTGGAATAATCAAATACTTTTTATTCGTGTAACTGTTTGATTGTGAGATAACGTAATTGAAATCCGAATCACGCTTCCGCATCTTTTCTCAGCCGTTTAAAGTAGGCGCTGAAGGATGGTTGATAAATTATTTCGCAAACCGAAAGCAACACTTGAGAGTCCCAAACGAAGCCTCTTCCTCCTTGGCCAATAACTGTGTTGGCGCAGTTTGTTTTCCATTTTTTTACACGTCTAGCCGTCGGTCTACAAATAAAGTTGCACTAAAAACCTGACTTAAGTAGGTGTGCACTAATCGCTGCCCGTATATTAACTGACACCTCGCATCCACTGTTTTCAAGTTTATCCAAGTTTATATCTCTTCTACCAATGCGTAAGCAATACCCACAACAACGGCGGCATATCGTTATTCGGTCATTCTCTATTTGTCCTGATTTTTTTTATTTGGCAAGAGCAGGTAAAGCAGAAACTAACAAACAATGTTAATATATAGTTCTTGGTTTACTGTCTTGTGTTAGGCAAAACGTTTTCAAGAAACCGCAGTCTTCGCAAATAAGCATTGACGGGTACTTGCTGCACACAAAAGGTCGAAAGCAGAAGTTGTTTCAGATAAGGTTTTAATTTGCTGCGCTTTAAAAGTGCTGAACCAATAATCATCTTGATCAATTCCTTCTTCGAGAACGATCCCATCGAAAAGTTTCATTCTTATGAGATATCCTGTTGGGGTAGGGGGAGTTCTTGATTTTGATTGTGGACCAATGCTCTAAGGGAAGTAAGAGGACAACAAGCCTAATGGACGTTACGGTCTCCGTACAGTATTTGATTGCGGGATGGAAACTATACTTTCATAGCGACTCTGAATCGTTGTGTCAACCCAATCCCAATCGCAATAAAAAGACTCTTCGTGTTTTGCAACATTAAAGTGTGACGCAACTTTCCTTGTAATTAAAGGCATCATTTCCGGTTTGGGTTTTGTAAGATCTCTCTCTCGACCTGCTTCAGAAAGAGATCATCAAAGAGCTGTTGAAACCAAAAGAAGTGCGTTCATAAGGCGCTATCGCCACTCAAAAACGCGACAATTGCTAGTTTATTAATCGGTCAGGCTATTCACAGATGTACATATTGAAAGCTGCATGTTTAGGCTCCGTTAGCCTAAACGAACCAATCATAATTTATCTTTTCTTTATTGGAAACAGCACGGGAAATTTGAATTTCAGGGTTTCATGGAGTCTATTAGAATAATGAAGCCATTAAATTCCAAAAGGTTAGTTTCATAGCATCACGGTCTACTTATAGAATTAAAGTTGCAATACTATCTTTTCATGCCAATTTTAATTTTGAATACAAATTTAAATAAACCCGGGATTGCGAAAATTGATTCTTAGTGCCTATCCAACGTTAATCCAAAAGACAGCGTTTCGAATACCTAGTCTGTATGTAAACATCGCTTTTACTACTGCTACGTTCTCCGTCATAGAAGACGACAATTTCCTGTCGTATGTAGTTGAACGAACGCCAGTGTCTTATAAACGCATGGTTGACATGTTGTGTCATTGAAATCCCTCGCGATTTCCTGGTAAGACACCGGGCGTTACAATAAAAACCCATCCCATTTTTTTCCCAAAGCCGCATTATCATCATCGTTCAAGAATATTTGTTTATCATATATATATTTGTTTATAAACACACGGTCTACATTCAATGCTTCCTCTTTTATAATGGCTGTATGGGACGTGCTTTTTGTTTGAATATTCTTCCCTATTCTCACCAGGAGCTAGGCTCGTTATCGATAATCCACCGTTATAATGCAATTGGTATTTCAATTCGATGTCATTTACGCGGTGCCTCATGTGTGAGTTGACCTTGTGTCTGTTCCATGGATGGGGTTTGTTATTAAATATTGGCTTCTTATCGAGCAGTGCACCTGTTGGTAAACGTGTTCCACACATCGTGTAACCTTTATAACGCAGTTTTTTTTGTAAGTCTCGTGTTTTCCGCAAGCTCTTACTAGTAATCATTCATGGTCTTTTCTTTTTTCGCCGTCTTATAGGAGATGTCATGCAGTTCATTGTTGATCTGGTATCGGAAATTACTCGGAAGCGGTGTATTGGTTAGCAATCTCGCTCTGTTGGTGATTTACCTTGGTTCGACTCCAAGATCGTGCGATTTTTTTTTGCTTTTGTCTCCGACGAATACAGAAGAATCCCAAAGCTCGCAACGTCTACGCCGAGGTAGCCTACCTGGATATGTAGATGGAAACGCTCTCACAGTCCGTAAAAAGTTCTACATCAAGTAGGTTTACTTCATTTTTTATTTACCGCACTCTCTCAACATGTTTGATCATAATTAAGAAGAATGCCTATTTGTTCGAAGTGTAGGCTTCGATTGGTTCCGAATCTGCCTAGATTAAAACGTACGTTAATGTGGTTGTTGTCCGTTTTGAGGCCACGTAAGACGAGTATCACGCTATTTCATCTGCAGGCGTTGTTTGGAGAGACCTTTCTGCTTAAGGGATAATACATTATAGGCCCAATGCTTAACGGTGTCTCGGACGCCTAGTCGCCATATGAAGGAGATTACTGCGCAGAAAGATCGTAGTGATTCCTTCTTTCAATGACGTAAAATCCGATTCCAATGACACCAGTCCACCCGTCAGATTTGTATTGATCAGTTAAGGAGAGAAAGTTCTACCACGTATTACTGGTGTCTGATGGGAACGTCACATATACGCCTCATATTGTCAAGACTCCACACGCAAATGGCTTTCCTCCGCTTCGATGACCTCTCTTGCGCAGGCTCCAACAAGAACATTTCAAAAAAAAAAATCGATCATAAAAGTGTTTCTGTTCTGCAACAGTAGTTGTGTTAGTAGGTTCAGTGACATAGGTAGTGGAAGTTGGTGTTTTGGCAGTTTAAGAAGCAGTAGGTGTAGTGCCTGTATTTGCGGTAGTAGGTGTTTTTAAAAACCCAATTCGTCTAATTTCAGTTCCTTTTTACCCAAAATTTTTGCCATCTTTTTCGCCTTAAAGACCACGATTCTCGGTAAAATTTTCCTCATTTCCACCCGCAGTGTTCTGACCGTTGGAGTCGAATATTAAATTATTTTCGATTAATTCTATTGCCGTACTAATGATAAAGTTGACATTGTTGCATGTGTTTCTTGTAAGAACGTGTTCCAGGTGATTGTGTCCCTTGTGAACTGCATAAACTTAAAGCTTCTGGCCGAGCAGCCTCTTTCGCAGCGAGTCGCGTTGCTTTTCGGCTTCGGTCTTACTTGCGTCTACGAAAGCACGAGAGTCAGCAGCTTTTTGGCTGTCTGCTTCGTTTCTGGCCGTCGTAAAACTTGGTCGCCTCACAGGGTAGCTGAAGATTGCGCTAGAGATTAGTTGACTGCTAAACTTTTTTAGCACAGCGGTGTCTTATTTTTTGTTAAAAAGCTTCTTACGCCTTGGCCCACTTTTTTTGATTCGTCTAGGTCATATTTCCAATGGCAAAACACAACCTTTTTTCTTTTATAGCGAAACCTCAAAACTATCCGCCAGCTTTCTCTTTTCTTGACCCAACGTCATCCGTACTATAATATAATAATAATAATTTTTACGCTTTATTAAGGTCACACAGACCAGAACTTTCAGCATTTTAATGTTTAACAGGAATGGAGGAAATAACAACGAGGTAATGGCGGCCATAGAAGGCCTTGTCCATAACGCGCGCGTGACTTTTTCCGCCACCCGGCCTCCAGGTTGCTAGATTACAAGCGCACGCCACTACGCCACTACTGACTCCTACCTCTTAATTTTCACTCCTGTTGTTTGCCTTTGAGGGACCTCTTGCATGTAGCGCTGTTTACACGAAAAGTGGTCTTTTTAGCTGTGAGTTAATCTTCCACCTCCGAACTCTTGCCAATCAACGAACGTCTCTTTTCCTTGAATCCTCCATTGCGTATGTTCTTCTTTATCCAGGTTATCGGCTATGAAGACCACAATATCGTACCCAGAACAATAGAAACGCTCGTGATAGAACCACCAACGTCAAGCAATGATTTCATTAATAGCGGCTGGGGCATCTCTCTCCTCGTCCTCGTCGTCATCCTTCTCTTGCCCCGCCTCCTTGGCGTTCGAGAGATGTGTGCAGGATGACTCCACTTCCAAACTTTCGTCAATCGACAAACGTTGCTTGCCTGCAGCACAAAGCGCGCTCCGTATTTGAAGCCCAAGACGCAACAGATCCTCCTAAGGTGACGGAAAATCTTGAAAGTTGGTTGGTTTGTTTGCAACTAATTATTCTGCTGCTGCTACTGCTGCAACCTCTTCTTTGTTGTGGCTCGCTGTTTCTGCCAGAAAATGAAAAACCGTCAGCTTCATGGATGTTGAATATCGTAGCCGCCAACGTGCGCCAATCAGAGAACAGATCGTAAAATATTGTAATCCAGATCTGCTTATAATAACAAAGTAGTAAATAATTCCACACTGTTATATTTCTCTCAGGTTCACAGCGTAGTCAAAGAACTCTGTGGGTGGGAAACAAACGTAGACAACTGAAGACACTAGGAGATGTAGTTCTTTCCGAGGTGAAATGTGATGAAGGTTCCATCAAGCAAATTGTTAGGATGGATCAAACATAGGAATCATCTACTTATAACAACAAAGTAGTCAGATAATTCCACACTGTTATATTTCTCTCAGGTTCACGCTAGTTCCTCCACCCGACCACGTCATCCAATCGGGCGTGATGCTTGATAACGAGCACTAAGCGATATAAGTGACAAAGAGGACTCCTTTAACTCCGATGATGATGATGAAGATGAAGATAGGAACGGCGAGTCAAAGGAGACAGTTTATGACCAGGAAACAGCTGAAGCCTTTGAAATTGGTGCGTAATTGGGAATGCAACCACGGTTTTTTTGTCTTCCTCCTTGAAATCCGCGTTCTATTTAAGTTAAGGATCTGTATTTTTCTGTAATTGTTGCTCAGCGATAGCAATTCGTTTAAAGCATCCATTTATGGATATTCGGAACGTTTTATACGAACGAGAAAGTTCCGGAAAAAGTCTATCATATGGGAGTTGTTTAGGCCGAAGCAAAACTGCGTAGCCTTTGAAAAACAGTGGAGTCAGGCAGACACGGCAAAGCTATTATTGAATTAACAAGCTCACCTGGTAAGCGGAGAGTTGCACCGTAAACGAATTCCTCCGGAAAGAGTTGACGTCGGCTTTGAAAGTCGAACGAATGCCTAGCAAGACGAAAGGGTAATTGAACGCGAATTTTCTCGGTCATCTTGAGCCGTGAGAGAAGACTTTAGTGTTCGATGGAGGTGCTCAACCATCCCATTGGCCGCGAAATGGTAAGCAGTTGTGTAGATTCGCTCGCATGAAATTGGCACATCTTTTAGAGAAACGTTGATTCGAATTGTGTTCGTCGGTCTGTGGTCAAACGACAGGAGATCCGAAGCGTGCAACACAGTTCTGTAGAAAGGCAGGAAGTAAAAACCCCTGGACGAGGGCAACTAGCCGACTTGATCAACATAAACGTTGCTTAACTGTTCGAAGGGTGCGTCGAACGTGCCGATTAGTGCCATAATGCAACGATTACATGTTATCTGTTGACACCCACGGCATTTCCGTGTCTACAAGCGGATGTCCCTGCAATTCCTTCCAAGAAAAAACGTCGATTCAAAAATCGAAGTTTAAAAATCTTCTCGCTACTTAAATTGCTTTCCAATCAAAGCAGACGAATAGAAAATTCTGCTGAAACTTCACATTTTCTCAGGTTTCAAGGATATAAATTCTTTCTATTTCTTAGAAACTAATGTCAAATAATCATTAAGGTGAGTAGGTTTCACCGAAAAACGTATCGTCGATTTTGGTGTTTAAAAAATGTTGTCACAGTTCTGTTTGAAACCATAACGATGAACCCTTTCGTAAACTTGGCGCCGCATGCATTGCGGAACTAGCAGGCGAGGAGACGCTTTGGTGTTGTCGCAGAGCAGAAAACGCTGAGGCAGCGGAAGAGTAAGGCTTATAAGCACTGTGTCGTCGGGGTCAATTCGAATACTCTCGTGTTGCTGGGCGTCAGACATCTCGTCGTAGTCGATACCATAAGCGAGCCACGGACTGCTCGACTCGATTCGCGAAAGTGCGTCGGCAACTTCATTATCTGCGCCGCGGATATGACGGAATTCCAGGTCGAACTAGGAGCGGAAATCGAGTTGTCGGATTTCGCGTTCCTTGTAGCGAGACGAGTAAGAGGCCATGGCATGAATCAACGGCTTGTGGTCCGTGAAAATTGGAATGCGGCCAACTTCCGCAAAATTGCGAAAATGCTTTATGCTTAGGTACGCCGCAGATATTTCACGTCCGAAGGTGCTGTATCGGCGTTCCGCTGGTTGATAGAGACTTCGAGAAAACCGCAAGTGGTTTGTCGACGATGCTCGTCTCCGTGGTTGAGTACAGCGCTCGAGATCCGGTGATCGGCTACCAGACACTTTCCTTTCTCGAGAGGCTTATGCAATACGGACACGTCGTTACGATGTTTGGAATGCCAGCTGCCGTCTTCCATCCGGACCTTCAAAGGTTTCCGGCTTGGAGGAAGGGGAACGCTGTTTACTTGGCATAGCCACGGCGCATCGCGTTTCGATCGCCTTTCGTTATTTACGAATCAGTGTGGGCGTGATAAGCCACCGCTTGGTCCCTAGATCGACCTCCAACGAGCTGTGTGTGTCATTCTGTGGTAGGGGCTTCCGTAAGCCCTACGCATTCGGCCAGTTTTTTCCATTCCTCGATTATTTCCGCGCAGATCCTGCTGATGCGATCCTAATTCCGACATTGAAATCGTCCAATTCGCCGTTTCCTTCCTCCCTTATTTTTGACAGTTGTTTTTAGGGACTAAACCGTCGATAAGCAAATCATTGTATACCCATTAAGCAATTACCTTAATAGATATCTTATTGAGTTGCTTGTTAAGAAGAGACATTTTTATTTTCGATTGATAAAGGTTCAAAGTTTCCAAGCCCGACGTTTGCTTATATCTTTTGCTTTATTGCGTTCGTTCACATTTCCTAATGTATTGGTGTAAATAAAGTTCAGGATAGACGCTATTTAATGCATTCAATTTTGTAGTTCACAACATTCAACGACTTAACGACTTTAAATAACTTCAGCACATACTATCATTTGACAACCTAAAAAGCACAAAGAAACAGCGGACGCGACTGCGACCTCAAGATCGAGGTGAGCCAATGAGTGAAAGGTAGAATCTCTAATATCCCCACTTTAAAACTTAAAATTTGGTGCCGTTTAAGCATAACGTTTTTTTCCAAATCGGTGTTTAAGTAACTTCCAACCATTTATTATGTCGAAAAAGGCGACCATGTGAGGCATACAAGCTATAATTTGAATTAAACAGTCCTCTATTTTAGTCAAATAGGTGTGCTTCTTGCATTCTGACTTTTGAAAGGAACAGATTTGAGTTGATAAGCCCATAAATTACTGATATAATGTTTGTGAAATAGAAGAACGTCCTGCTAAATCATATTCTGGTACTCTTGAAACATATTTCTATTTGTGAATATTTTCGGCATATTTATTTAATTTTCATCATAAAAACCGTACAACTGCTCAAACTGGAGCATGGAAACGATAGTGACAAGCTTTGCATTTCTTTCAGTGTTATCGCCTGTATATGATGTTATATCCTTTAGAATTTGGCATTCAAGGTTTTTAGTTTCAACAATAAAAACTAAGTTTAATTTTTGCAGCACAATTTATGATGTCAAACGAAGCGATACATTGAGTTAGCAGTGTTGTGATTTTTTAACACCCCTACCGCGCTCGATACCTTAAATATCAGTCCGTCGTAAAGTGTTCGTTTTAAATGAAGTGGACTGTATCTTGCATGTCTGTGCAATCTTCCGACTGCCTAAGCTATTGGCTGCTATGACGCATTACTGCAACCTTTTCTAACCACACCAAATAATCATTTAGTCGTGGCGCAACTATCACGCAATGACCTTGAAACTTGGTGTGATTGAACCCATGACGGCCTTTACGCATTGTAGACTACAAGAAATACGTTGTATGTATGATAACTAAAGCCTTTAAACAAAACACTTTGCCGCTCTAAAGGACCAATCTCGTGGGAAGAACTGCGAACGCCTCTTTGTCTACGGCCTGGCGAAATGCGGCGACGGCGAAACCGATTGTGCATAACTTTGCCGCAGTTCGAGCAATACGGGCAAATTGACGTTCGTTTCCCTCGTCTCCATGATCGCAGCATCGCCAGTCTAAACGGTGAGTCGTCTATCGAAACCTTTTAGTTTTGTCTCGCAAGCAAGAAAGGTCACATCGCCGTGCTTCTGGTCTTCCAGGAAACGTCAACTTCTTAAGTAGATTAACGCTCGTCGAAATGGATGCGTTTCCGACAGTCATTGCGATTGATGGCCGGACGGGACGCATTACGCTTTCGCCACAACTCGAGACCTCTCGTCGTGATGCAGCTGTTGCCGCGTCTGTCAACGAACTGTTTGTCTTTGGCGGAATGGAAGGATGCGGGCTTGATGATCGTTATCTGTCGAGCTGCGAGCGCTGGGTTGAAGGAAGGTGAGTTTCTTGTGGCTGTCGCGTTGTTGTTGTTTTTGTTGTTTGTCAGCCTTTTCGTTCTCAGTAACCGTCTTCTTAAATTTCTTCTCTTTAGCCAACAGTCCATCCTGGCGACCGCTGACGCCACTCAAGACAGCACGCGACCGGGCAGCCGCGATGGTTTTGTCTGGAGACCACGCAACTCTGCCCAACGCACCGCATCTCATCTTGACTCGGGGGTTAGTTGTAAACAGTTTCCTGTCCGACGCGTCGCTGCTGAGTCTTGGGGGGAACAGAGATGCGCCACGGTTGGTTTACTTGGCACCGATGAACCACGCTCGCTGCGACCACGGAATCGCTCTCGTCGCTGGGAGCATTCTCGTTGTGGCCGGTCGGGGCTGCGACTCAGTGGAGATGCTGACTGCCCCGCGGGAAGTCGGTGACCCCGGCCAGTGGACTGACCTCAACCGAATCAGAAGAACTTCCTCCCTCTGATGGGTTCGCATCGCAGTCCACCAGAATCGTCTGCTCGCTTTCAGTATGTAAAGTTATATAAATTATTCTTGTTTTTTTTTATCTTTAAGACTCAATTATTTCTTATTCACATTAAAGAATATCTTGGAGGTGGCGAATCAAAAATTGAGGAATTCGTCAGCGACAAGTGAGCCGTGTAAATGCGTCATTCTGATGAAATGTCCCGTAGGGGTTTGACAGTTTTTTATTTGGATGTTCGATTAATGCTCTTAGCGATGTAAGAGGACAATGAGCCAATCACAAAGCACTAATGGACCTTTCTGTCTCCGGATGCTGTTTATTGTGCTATTCCAGCATTGTTGTGTTATAAAACGAACAGCAGTTGTTTGCAGGGTGGGAAATATACCTTGATAGTAATAAATAGTCTCTTTGAAGGTTAATAAGTTCGATTATTATAAAATGCATTTTCCATAAAGAGCGGTTGAACCAACTTTTAGTCTGAAGGTAGATATCTGTGATGATGATGAATATGATACAGGAGCCGAATAGTGTGTTACCGCATTTTCTCTCGTTGAAAACTTGGGGATAAGGCTGATTTAAGAATTCTGACGATTACATATTTACGGGAATAGCTAGATCCATCCTAATATTCTGTGTAAGCGAGATGTTTGAAGCATGAATCGTTGTCCTTAACGGCCCACATGTTGCGGTTGTGAATAGATTCGCTTGCATTGTCCAGTTGGGATATGCAGGGCTTCACATCAAGCACAATAAAATAAAAAGGCATCCAAACCTCGACTTTTATTTAAGAAATAGATTCCATGCTGGTCAATGAATTTTGAAAAGCCTGATGTCGTTTAAATATTGAGGGATACCGTGTATTACTTCACTCAATATGAACCAGATAAAACTCTTTGCCGTCATATAAAACGACAATTCCCTGTAATGTGTAGCTTAACAGTTTTAGGCAGACGTCAGTGTCTTATACGGGCATGGCTGACATTGTGTGTCATTGAAATCCCGCCCGATGTACTGGTAAGACACCGGGCGTTACCATTATAAACTATTCCATTTTTACTCTATCTACGTTCACCCTTACAAAACCCCCATCGAAGGTCTAGCATTTCTTAGATCAGAATAATCCTCGTAGAAGAGCGTCACTATGGTACTGGCAATGTTACAGAAAACAATTAAATGATCGAAATTGTAATTAGTGTGCAGACAATTCGCAAGTAGTGGTTTATATGATTCAATACCAATTGCGCGACTCGAATAACGATCGCTTTGAGGTAATTATATGGGCTTTAGGTATTTGTTCGCCCACACATTCGATGGAATCGCCTACTTTTTTGTGTGTTGAATTGCTGAAGTGTTATTTTGCTATGTGTTAGATTCAGGCGCATTGCCTTTATATGTACTTGCCTGGTAAATTGTACGATTTCCAAATTCCTTAACAAGCGTGTGTGCATAATTTATATTCTCAATGCGACAATTTAAATCCTGTTTTTACTAGACACCCTCTCAATGTTCCTGTTTCATTGTTATGTAGTTCGTGTTCCCACTTTATCGTATGCTCTTTGTAAAGATGGGAGAACACGGCAGGAAAAGGTTGGTTAGCGGGCGTGGCATAGGGTCAGGAGGGTACGGTAATGGGGACTGAACGGGGGTAGGGGACATCGGCTCTCTTACCATAGCCGGGAAAACCGGCGATTCTTCCTTGTTCAGCGTCCTATTCTGACGCTCCGCCAGTAGAATCGCCAGTCCGGTCGTCAGCTCGCGGACTTGAACCTTCCATGATTTCTCTTCGTCGTCCGTACAGACTTTTAAAGGAGGAATTTTTCGGTGTCCTTTCGTTGACATTCTCGTTGACTTGCTCCTTCTAGGGAGGAGCTTTCTGGTCTGGCGTTCCTTCGGTGTAAGCATAACCTCGAGTCGAGGGGTATTGATCACTTTGAAGGGTCCTACCCACCGGTCGTCAAGTTTCGTTTTGCTCGCGCGATTCATAACCAGGACTCGCTAGGCTCGATATAGGTCCTTTTTTCAACGTCGCTTCCCGCTAAGTTTCCGGAGGTTTTGTGCTCGGCTTCGTATATGCTGCTCAGCGTTGGGTTTGGCCTCCGGGACAGCCCTTGGTCTGCGCAAGTCGTCTCCGAGCGATCTCTCTGCAGTTCTTTGAATCCCTCGGTCGATTCAAAGCAATAGTTTCCGTCCCAGTTGGACCTCAAATGGACTATGGCATGCCGTGCCTTGTCTGGTGGTCTTCTATGCCTAGAGTGCCTCTGCCAGGATCTCTTGCCAGTCGTCTGTACTATCTCCACAGATCTTTCGGATCCGATCCTTGATGGTGCGGTTGAATCTTTCAATTCCCCTGTTTCCTTTGAGTGTGATTAGGTTCGTCCTGGTGTTGAAGACTCCGTACATGTCGCAGAGTTCTTGCGTTTACGGTGCGTTCATATTGGCCCCTTGATCGTTTTGTACTTGTTTTGAGGCTACGTACTGAAAGAACCATTCGTCCCGCAGAATACGGGCCAGCTCCGTCCCGCGTGTGTCCATTGCTGCATTTGCTTTAACCCATTTTTTAAAAAGGTCCAACACGGAGCTTTTTTCCGGATCAGTCGCTTTAGAAATTCGGCTTTTTCGGCTAACATATCGATGAACTCGGAATAGTTCGTTACAAACCCTAGGAATCCTAATTGTCTCGTACGTTCGTCGGTGTGCCGATTTTAAGTACGACGGTAATAGCCCTGACCCGTTCCGCAGAGATAAGATGCCCCACGTATTTCACAGTTATTTGGAACCATTAGCATTTGAAGTTTTTATTCTAAATTCCGCCTCATGCAGTATCTTGAGGTGCCGTACGTGATCTTCACGTGTCCTTGGGAACACGATTATGGTGTCCATGGAGGCGGACGAAAACTTTAGCCCGATTAAACAACGAATCTATAATAGGAGCATATGTGAGCCCGAAAGGCAAGACCTTTAATTCGAACAGACCCCATGAGGTTACGAAGGCTGACTTGTTACGATCGTTTGGGTTCACTTCGATCTGCCAAAACCTACTGGCTAGGTCCAGAGTAGTGAAGACGGCAGACCCCCCCAACTTCACCATGATGTACCGCGGTTTGGGAAGTGGTGTTGCCACCTTCACGATTTGGCTGTTCAGTTTTCTGTAATCTACGCAGAAGCACCCAGTTGAGTCGCCTTTTCGCTAGAACAGAATCTGGATCGCGTCCGGGCTCACGCTGGGTTGTTTTACCTCGGAGAGCAACATATCGTTGACCTTGCGCTTTAATTCTTGTTGGAGGGTTATTGGTATCGACAGATACATGTAACGGAGCGGTAGGGATGTCGCACAGGAACTCATGGGCTCGCCCGAGTTAAGCCGCAGAAAAGGGAAAGGTTGTGGCTTCCCGTGTGTCTTCAATTTATTGTTCTTGATTATCACTTTAAACAAAACCGAGGCGATAGATCCATGCTTCGAAGGTCCCGCAGAACAATTGGCCAGTATCAGGTTCGCGGCTATAAGTTTATTATTGGCTCGTTTTTATCATGGTCCACAATAAGAACATGTATTTCCTCTTTTCTATAAATAAAAATCAAAATTATCGAAAAAACTTTTTAAAATAAAAATCCTTAATTATTAAACCAAAAGCCTTTTTAAAGGTAAAAAATAGTTTTATTTAGTAAAACGAAGACAATTGTTGTTTAGCAGTAAGGTGTATTGTGTTTAGCTGTAATAACAATATTGTTATATAGTGACCTGCATTTTGTCAACGTTTGAATATTAAACTGCTTAACGGAAGTAGAATTATGATTAAAAATTGGGTTTATGTTCGAACTATTCATGGTTTCATTAAGGTTGCCATTTGCATATGTTTTTTTAAACACTCGTTTTTGGTGGAGTAAACACAAAGCTCTACCGACCGTTTTTTCTTTTTGTTTCGATTGTTCAATTGTTGATAAAAGTAGCTTTCGACGCTTGTATAAGGGAGAGAATACCCTACGAGAGAGAAAAGTACAGCATGCGTAGCAGAAGTCGGAAGTAACGGAGTTTCCGATGCGGTGTCGCGTGAAGGTTACCGGTGTACTCAGTGTCTTCTCCGGCTCTCCCAAGGGGGAACTGGAAGAGGCTTCTTTGTTTTGACTCGAGCTTTGTTCTTTAGCCATAAGCTTATCTACAACCAACGTCCCTCGCGGACTTTCTCCTCCAACAACTTCTCGGGCGAAGAAGACACCGGTCGACCTTTGGTCCTCGACTTTCTCTTTGAAACGGCCATTACTGGCAGGAGCTTCTTAGTAGTCGTTGTCGCCTATTTTGTCATTTTCCCAATGTCAACACAGAACGGGATTAAAAAAACCCTAAAAGCACCGCACGTCACTCGAAGTCTAAGATTCTGCCCAGCTCCGGCCCCACTAAAATAAAAACCCATTAATCATTATTAAAAAAACAAGAATAACAAAAAGCGATCATAATTCGTGTAAAAGTTTATTAAAAACGTTAGTTATGATTAAATAAGAATGTTTTCTTCCACACAACTTCCCCCTCAGACGACACCGCTTCCTCCCCTTCGCCGATCAATCTTTTTCGGGGCATTCGTTGTAGAGGGTATTCTCGCCCCCCTAAGGCTTCAAATAAAACATTAGCATGTCCTGCAGTTAAAAGCATGGATTATATGTATGCACTAAAAATTAAAAGTTTCTATTTGATTCCTTAATTATTCAAGGTAATGCTATTATAATCTATGTCTGGGACCCCACCTACCTCCTCAACTTAACCACGATGCTTTTGCTGTCGTCACATCTCTGCAAGGGAAAACTGAAATGCGCGAGTAGTCGAAGCCCGGTTTTGTACCCGGATCTTCGACGTGCCGGGTTAAACAACTTGCTACTATACTATAACGGGATGTTTCGTGCGTTCTTACGAAAACGCAATGTCCGTTTTTTGCGTGCACGATGGCTCGTACGGCCTTGACACACTTCTTCTTGAGACGAACAGGCCTGACGTTGGGCAACCCCGTAGTGCCCTTTTTCCTTTCGACGACGTCCTATATGGACTTGTCAGTTGGTTCCGTAGACTCTGTCTTAGAAAGCGCTTTAGTTGTTAAGGTAGGTTCTTCATTAAGCTTCTTACGAGAGCTTTCGACCTTAGGTCAATCGAATGCTACCTTAACCATCCCGATTTGTTTTACTATAGAATCTATTAGTCTAAAAAATACATGAAAAACCGGTATAGCAGAACGGCAAAACTACCGCGGTATCGGTTCTAGCCTCGCTGGTCAGTATTGTAGGTCGTGCCCTAATTGGTTGCGGTGCATTGCGACCGTCTCGTCTCTCCGATTTCTTTCTTGGAGAACACTTGGCCCAATTCAATCAGTGAGGCAGGGAATCAAGGACGCGGCAATAATAATGAGGCCCTAAGCCGCATCGAGAGATTTTGTTGCCTCAAAAGGACCCTAATAATGCAAACAAGGATTCCTCTGGGGAGAGGCCGAAACCTTGGACGTTGTTCCATTGATAAAAGAGATTGAACACCATCTTGCTAGCCATACGTACAGCGATCTGCGCTTCGCCAAAGCGCTTGATTTTACCTTCTGTCCACCATCGTGGGAATTCGATTTTGACGTCCTTGACGTGTGAAAGACGTCTTTGACACCAAGAGCTCCAATTGAAATGCCAGCAACACCGCCAGCGGTCACCCTTGCGTGCACGAACGCGGCCTAGCGTAGACAAAGCACACAGTTGGTGGGGATAAAACGTAGACCACTGGAGACAGTCGGAGATGTAGTTCTTTCCGAGGTGAAATGTGATGAAGGTGCCATCAAGCAAAATGTTTAGATGGATCAAACATACGAATCGTCTACTTATAGCAACAAAGTAGTCAGATAATTCCACACTGTTATATTTCTCTCAGGTTCACGGTAGTTCCGTCACGTCATCCAATCGCTGCGTGATGCTGAACAATGAGTACTAGGCGGAATAAGTGACAAGGAGGACTCCTTCACCTCCGATGATGAACGGGGAGCCTAAGGAGCCGGTGGAGACAGTTGATGACCAGGAAACAGCTGAAGCCTTTGAAATTGGTGCGTAATTGGAAATGCAACTACCGTTTTTTTGTATTCCTCCTTCGCATCCGCGTTGAATTTAATATAAGTAACTAGCGGGCGAGGAGACGCTTTTGTGTTGTCGCAGAGACAAGAACGCTGAGACAGCGGAAGAGTTAGGTTAATAAGAACTGTGTCGTCAGGCTGAATTCGAATACCCTCGTGTTGCTGGGCGTCAGACATCTCCTCGTAGTGGATACCATGAGCGAGCCGCAGACTGTTCGACTCTATGCGCGAAAGGACGTTGGCAACCTCATTAACTGCCCCGCTGATATGACGGAATTCCAGGTCGAACTAGAAGCGGAAATCGTGTTGTCGGATCTCGCGTTCGTTGTAGCGGATTGTTGACCTCGTCCTTGACTTCGCTTACACGGGAGAGTTCAATGTTGCGGAAGAAACAGTCGAACGGCTTTTCTTATTCGCGTTCATGCTGGACTGTGGCGATCTTCTGCGATTGTTTATCGAATTTATGACCCCAAGGTAAGCGGATTCCTATCGATTGGATGAACCGGCGAAGCGACCGATACGTTTAGAGATTGCCCGAGCAACGAAACACAACGTGTTTAACACTTTTATTTGGCGCAGTTTGTCCAACCGAGATTTCATTTTCGAACAGTTTGACTTGGACGAGGTCGTTAGTTTCCTCAAGGCGTCCACTTCGTACGCAGACGAACTTTTTCGTCTCATCTGTGCATGGGGCGAGCACCACAAGAAGGACTTGAAGAGGAATAAGGAACTTGTGGCACCTTTCACGCGTCTGACTGACTTCATCGAGTTCGCGGATATGTCCTAAGAGGTGGTCGATGAGTTCGAACAAAGCTACTCACCTTTCAGACTCAATGAAGATTGTTAGTGAGTCTTCAGCGGTTCTGAAAGGCAAGTAGATGTTTCGCGTGGAGATGCGGAAGAAACCAAACACTTTGCCGATCTAAGGGATCAATCTAGTAGGCAGAATTGCAAAAGCCTCTTCGTCTACGGCCCGGCGAAAAACGGCGATGGCAAAACCTATTGTTTCATGACTTTGCCGCAGTTCGCGCAAGACGGGCAAATAGACGTTCGTTTCCCACGTCTTGATTGGCGCGGCTTCAAAGTTGTAAAAAAAAATTGCCGCAACGCCCTAACGATGAAGTGTAATAATAATATTTGTTGTTTATTGAGGACAATGTTATTTCTCTATTCTAAATAAGAAACTTTCATTTAGTTCTCGCATCCAATATTTTGTTGGTGGAAGGTAGCGATTGTTTGCCTCTTTGTTGATACGACGCACCATCGGAAAGTACCATCATTAGGTGGAGCTCTTAACAAATCAGCTTTAGGTAGTTGACGTCATAGTAGTCACGGTTATATTTCTCTCAGGTTCACGGTAGTTCTGCCAACCGACCACGACATCCAATCGCTGAAATAATATATTAAAAAGTTTAAATTGCTTGGAAGTAATAGTTGAAGAAATCGGTAATGCCGATACTAAAATGATAATAGCTGTTGACATTTGTTTGTTGTAATTCGAAGTTTGTCGATAACTTAAAGACAACTTATCCTTGTTATGACACGTGCGTCTAAAAAGGATAACGAATGAGAACGCAAACCAAAGTATAATCAAGATCGTTCTCTCGATTTAATTATACAAAGGCCCAACGTTAACTCGGCGATCGAACGTTCGTGGGCGGAAATCGGTTCGGTTGTGTTGCAACAAAAGGCGCGTTTCAGGTCACAACAGGGCTCCCTACTTCGACAGGGGAAGAGATGGCTTGTGGGGAAGCAGGTACACCGACGGTTAATTGACGGGAAAGGTTTGTTAGATGCGTAGGTGTGCGGGTGACGCGACCGCTTTGTGGAAGAGTGGTCGAACATGCGTCAGCCGGCTCCGGACTGATTTGGGCAGGGGCATGAGAAGATAACAGAATCGATTTTCGTGTAAACATCGCGTCGTTCGGATGGAGAGTCAGTTCGGACGGATTGCGAATTGGAAGAGCATTGAAAAATGGTTTCTCCAAGAAAGCATTCTAGAGTCGATCAATTGAAACTGTTTTAAGGCGTCTATTAATGGATATTTGAAACGTTTTATCCGAACAAGAAAGAACCGCAAAAGGACCATTATATGAAGGTTCAAGAGAACGACAGACTCGATCATAACGGAGAAAAACGTTAGTGCTTTTTTGCAGCTGTTGGTCGACCTGAGAGCCTGATATCGGGGGTCTGGTTTCTTTAGGCTGAACTCTACAAGCAAAACAGGATAGCGTCTGAAGATGAGTGAGATAAGCAGAAACGGCTCAGCTGTTCTTAGATTAAACAAGCTATCCCAGTATGCGGAAAGTTGTACCGTAGACCAATTTCGCCGGAATGTGTTTGAAAGTCGCACGAATGCCAAGCAGGACAGGAGTCAAATTGTCTGAATTTTCTCGGTCATCTTGAGCCATGAGGTTAGACGTCGATGTTCGATGACGCTGCTCAACAATCTTATTAGCCGCAAGATGGTAAGACGTTGACAGGATTCGCTGGCATCCAAGAAATTGGAACTTTTGGAAACGCCATCTTACGACATTGAAAATTTTACCCTGTATTCCTAACTCTCGTACGGCTTGAATTTGAAAGTCGTTGGCGTGTTGCATTCCTTGAGAGCATTTCTAAAAGCCGGTAATCAATTGGGTACCCAAATGCTTTAAAACGATAAATAAAGGCGAAATTTAAATTTTTTCACCTGTTTGCTGAACCTCTCCTCATTTTGGTACGTGCAGGCTCTACACTAATGTGATAGATTTTAATACGCGACAAATACATGTCGCATTGCACAATATACAAAAACGCCTACTTGTATGCTCTCTTGCAGAAGAACTGTTGTCGGAATAAGGTTACCGTTCTCTTCACAAATGATGCCGATCGGAATTGTCTGACACACAGAACCTTGAGAGAAATTAATGTTTTTAACTTGGACGACATTTGGCACATAAACCGATGCAGTTTATAACAAAATGAATGACAACCTCGGTTAATTTTAACTTCCACAATGGAGCCGTTGTAATGCATCATTTTGACAACCTTTTCTGCCGGGGAAAGACAGGCCTTGATGGAGATTGTTGACCTTAATTTTTTAACGAAGTAAGAGACAAATAACTTATGAAAAAGAAATTACCAGGTCCGTAGTTAAAAATTCTTGTCTGCTGTTCTGCATCTTCATCATACTTCGGCATTGTAGTGCTCTAGTGGGAACAGCGAAGGTGTTAGTTTCAACGGGAGTACTTGTCAATGCAACATGATGGACAATCTACCTTTATGGCAACCCGGAAAATAATGTGTCTGGAATTGCAATGCGAACTACACACTTTTATCATTTTTTTTACTTTTAAAAGATCCACCTCTAAAATAAAAACAGTATTTGTTTGGTCAAGCAACTTACCCGATGTCGTAAACCCGAGAAGAAGGGATACCAAGACGCCTTTGTAGAAGAACATTCTTTTGCAATTCTCTTAAAGTCATAAACCTGCTTTAATATTGGCGCTCTTATATAGGCAAGAGCCCAAAGCAATTATGATGCTGCAAAAGGTGTATTGATGATGACGATTGTTTACGTGCAATTCTTGCGAGTCTGGTAAGGAATCACGTGCATCTTTCCGGAAGAATGACTACTGAAGGAGTTGTACGAATGTTTTCCGGAAACTCCGTCACACATGTCCCGTGACCGTGGTAATCGCACGCAAGAATTAGTGTTATAGCGACGTCTCTCCATTCCGAAGGAAAGGAACATTCCCCTTACGAATGATTCACAAGCTGGGTAACAATTGGAGATATCTCCCGGGTACAGATTTTAAGAATCGATGGTTCGACCCTGACGGGACCAGCCGCGGTGAAGCTCTTGACGCTAGCTAATATTTTGGAGATAGAAGATTCGTGAGCGGGCAGGAAAGCGCTGGGATTAAGAGATCTAACCAGAGGTACCGCGGAATGGTCAGCAGATTTGAAGATAAAGCCATCGTTCAGAGCATCAAGGTCTAGGGCACGACTTGGTAGTTGCGGGTTGTTGGTTCTTGTCAATCTGTTTAGATTTTTTCAGAGGTCACCGGCTTTTGATGTTCTGAACAGCTCATCTACAAATATTTTGTTAAGGCGATTTACCTCGGCTGTGATCTGTATCGAAATTCGTTTAATTTCTCGATACCTCCCCTGTCGACAAAGTCGTTCCTTTTTTCGCCTCAGTCGTTTCAGAAATGGAGAAGATATGACACAGGGGGTGAGGGATAGATCCGTGAGTAGACAATGCGTATCGTTCAAAAATCGGGAAAACTATTCATATTGTTGATTTCTTTATCGAAGTCGGAATCCTCGAAAACTTTGAAATCGGTTGTGCTAACGGCATCTCTTTTAAATTGCACTCGTTCTGAGAGCAGTGAGAGCGAAAACGCAGTTTTTTATCCTTGCCATATATTTTCGGTAGACCAACAACGATGCAGTGGTCCGACTAGGCTACAAGTGCACGTTTTCGACATGCGTACATAGAAGAAATGAACCCAAATATGAGGCTGATGGGAAAATGAGGGTGAAGCAAAGGTATTTGAGAAGAATTTTCTTTCGTAGTTTGCAAAATAAACAATGCAATCTCATTAACTACGCCGTTCAGTTTAATCGAGATAAAGCCACCCATGCCAGGATCTTTCGCCAGTCGTCCACACAACCTCCATAGATCTTTCGGATTTGGTCCTTGATAATACGGTGGAATCTTTTTACTCAACCATTTAAATCGGGGTAATAAGGGATCATCCTCGTGTGGAGAACTCTGCATATGTCGCAGATGTCTTGTTTTCGCGGTGCGTTTATATTGGCCCCTCGATCGTTGTGCAGTTGTTTTGGAGCTCCGTACTGGAAGAAGCATTCATGTAGAAATATATTGGCCAGCTCTGTCCTGTGTGTGTCCATGGTTGCAATGTACTTTTTCTGAACCGTCGAGGTCCGTTATCTGTCTTATTATGTCCCATTCGACAAACACGTTGGGCTCGCGTCGTTCCAGAGTGGATAAAAGGATTTTGGCGCCTCGCATTGCGGTCATCTGGCATCTTCGACATTCTTTGACGTACTTCTTTGTGTCAAAGAGGAATTTGGGCAAGAATAAGCGTTCGCGGACGGCGTCTTGCGCAATTGTAGTATATGTTTTGGTTGTGCATGATTGCTTGTACTGCCTTTCGCATAGTCGGGGGTACGTTAATCTGCTGTGTAGGCCTTTTAGTACGGTGTCGGGCAACAGTGTGAGGTTTTTTTCCACAGACTGGACAATTGGTTCCGTGGACTTCGTCTCAGCGTGCGCAAGGCCAGCGAAGTGGAGTCCTTGATAACGCGTCTGCGACTACTTTAAACTTCCCCGCTTTGTGCCGCAGTACGAAATCGTGGCGTTGGAGGGCAATCAGCCACCGTGCTATACAGTGGTGGCCTTCTTTCGATATGTGCAAGTAATCCCGGGAGATTTGGTCCGTGACCACCGTACACTTTCGCCCATGTAGGTAATCTTCGAACGTCTTTAAAACCCAGATAATTGCGAGACACTCGCGCTCGGTCTCGTTATAATTCCGCTAAGCTGCGTTCAATGTTCGGAAGGCGAAGCGAATCGCGGCGGGGCTGCTTTCCTCTCTTGTGAAAGTACGGCCTCCATCGTGATGTCAGACGCGTCCGCGTTGATCGTGAACTCTCGTTCGAAATCCGGAAGGGCAATTACTGTAGGGCAGCTGATATTTGCTTGAGTCTATCGAAAGCTTCCTGCTGTTCTTGCCCCTACACGAAGGGAGCTTTCTTTGGGACCAGTCGGTTGAGGGGTTCAGCTCTCTTGGCTGGCCTACTTTTGTACTCGGAATAGTATGTTACGAACCCTAGGAATCGCCGGATGTCTTGTACGTTCGTCGGTTTGCCGTATTTGAGTACGACGGCTGCTGATTCGGGAATAGCCCTTACCCATTCAGCAGTGAGGATAGTGTTCTAGAGTTGCCGTACGTGATCTTCGCGTGTCTTTGAGAACACGATTATCTCGTCAATGGAGGCTGACGAAAATTTCAGCCCCTAAAACGGCGAATCCATAGCTCCTTGGAATATGGATGCGCACTTGTAAGCCCGAAAGTCATGACCTTAAATTCGTACAGCCCCAATCGGGTTACGAAGGCTGTCTTGTGACGATCTTTCGGGTTCACTCCGATCTGCCAATATCCGCTGGCTAGGTCTAGCGTAAGGGAAAACGGCAGACCTCCCCTAGCTTCGCCATGATGATGAAGTGGAACAGCACCTGGCTCGCATAAGGGCTAACGATGGGTTGTATTACCCTGGCGAGCAACATTTCGTTGACCATGCGCTTGAATTCCTATAGGAGGGTGTACGGTATCGATCGATACGTATGACGGAACGGTTCCCCGGTTGTTGGGATGTCGCACCGGAACTGGTTGGCTCGATTTAGTTCGGCCGTAGAGGGGGCAAAAGTGTCTATATATTTGCCCACAAGTGCCTGGACCTCCTAAGGGGCTCCGGGGATCTTGACGGGTTCAGAGTTTGCCCGCTTCCTAAGTTCTACGCTCGCTTTGTCGAAACTTAATTTCCGAGTCTTAAAGTTAAAGGTGGAGGCTTTTCTCTCGAGAAAGTATAATCCAAGAATTACGTCGGCGTAAATGCCTGACGTCACTACGAAGTCCTAAGTGTACCGCCCTTCCACGTTAGCGAAGCTGATGGTGGCGACTCCGGAACTCTTATACGAAGGCTCTATAAACCCTTGAAGGGTAATTCGCCTTCACACTCCTCGAAATATTATAGGCACAAAGCTAAACGGCGTCTCCGTTGCCTAGTTGCCATATTAAGGAGACTACAGCGCGTTAAACAGTGAGAATTTATTATTTCGATAACGTGAAATCTGATTCCAATGTCACGAGAACACCCGTCGCTGCATCGAGCTTGGATTTGTATTGATTATTCAAGACCCCACACGCAAATAGTTTTCCTCTGCATCGCTGACCCTTCTTGTGCGGCTCTAACAACATGCTTCTATGTGTTTGTTCAACAGAAATGGGTTTGTAGGCGTCCACGGTGAGATTTATTTCCCGGCCTTTTCGCGTCATCATAGCAGGAAGTTGGGAAGCCGCGTTGACAGCCAGGGGTAAGTAGCACGAACCTGCCTGTAAAGTAGAGACTACTCTCCGGGAGAAACCCTTAAGTGTGACAGACGTCCCCGACACCTAGAGCTCCAATAGAAATGCCAGCAACACCGCCAGCGGTCACCTTTGCAGGCACGAACGCGGCCTAGCGTAGAAAAAGCACATCGTGGATTGGGATCAAACGTAGACCACTGGAGACAGTAGAAGATATAGTTCTTTCCGAGGTAAAATGTGATAAGTGGGCCATCAAGCAAAATGTTTAGATGGATCAAAAATTCTTCGCTCTAACAATGCCCGGCGACTACCACTAGACTCTGTGCGTTCGTTCCGACACCTATGTGGATTCAGACTTTCCCGATAACGTACGCGTAAAAAACGCGACTTATAATAACAAAGTAGCCCATTATTTCACACTGTTATATTTTGTCTCAGGTTCACGGTTGTTAACCCACCCGACCACGTCATCCAATCGCTGTGTGATGTTAAACAATGAGTACAAGGCGGAATAAGTAACAAGGAGGACTCTTTCACGTTTGATGATGATGAAAATAGGAACGGCGAGTCTAAGGAGACAGCTAATGACCAGGAAACAGCTGAAGCCTTAGAAATGTGTGCGTGATTGGGAATGAAACCGCCGATTTTTTGTATTCTTCCTTCGCATCTGCGTTTAATTTAATATTTGGATCTGCATTTTGTCATGCTTTGATACATTTTTTTTATTAAAACTCACGAAAAGTTGGTATTTAAGCAGCGAACATTTTTTTTCAAAAGATCTTCGTGAAATGGTATATAAAAGAAGTTATGTGACCAGGGAAAAAAGCTACATGTTGTCATTGGTGTGCGTTACAAATCACCATTTAATTAAATGCACTCAAGAGTCAAAACATTTAAATGCGAACAAATTGTGGACGTGCGTAAGAATTACGGCGAACAAAATGTTTACCGATCTATCTGACTCTTAAACTTTAAATAAAATCACAGGAGTCCGTACTCTAGCATTAAAATTGTTGGTGTTCAGAATTCAATGCAGCCAGTTACATTTAAATGTAGTTACTGCGTAAGTTAACTAAATAACGTTTCCCATGGACAATTTAAAATTCGGGATTTCAAAGGATAACAATTCTCCGAACTTAGTTACTGATTTATTTCCGATAATAGTTTTAAAAGTTTAAATTGCTTGGAAGTAATAGTTAAAGAAATCGGTAATGCTCATACTTAAATGATTATGGCTGTTTACAAATGTTTGCTGTGATTCGAAGATCGTGGATCACTTAAAAACCAATAATCCTTTTTATGACATACGCGTCTAAATAAGATAACAATTGAGAACGCAAACTAAAGTATAATCAATGTTGTTTTCTTGATTTATTAATACAAATGCACAACGTTAAGTCGGCGATCGCGCGTTCGTGGGCGGAAATCTGTCAAAACAAAAAGGGCCTTTAAGGTCACTGCAGGTCTCCCCAATTAGACTGTTCGTCGACAGTGGAAGAGACACATTAAGGATGGCTGGTAGGGACGCA
Organism: Proteocephalus fallax; assembly: GCA_028672205.1. Lineage (NCBI taxonomy): Eukaryota > Metazoa > Platyhelminthes > Cestoda > Proteocephalidea > Proteocephalidae > Proteocephalus > Proteocephalus fallax. The sequence goes on from JAPUBX010000351.1 coordinate 45,762, forward strand.
GGTAAACCGACGGTAAATGAACAGGCAAAGTTTGTAAGATCCAAAGGTGTGCGGACGACGTTACCGCTTCGTGTACGTGTGGTCGTCAATCCGTCAGCCGGCTCCGAACTAATTTGAGCAGGGACATAAGAAGATGACAAATCGATTTTCGTAGAGAAATCGCGTCGTTTTGTTTGCTAGTCAGTTGTAACGTATTGGGAATGGGGACAGTATTGAAAAATGGACTTCAGTGTTCGATGGACGCGGTCAACGATCATATTGGCTGGTTATAAGTTGTGCGGATGTCCCCTGGTGTGACGATTGACTTTTACCTGTTGAAACCGCTGGCATGCCCGTGTCACCAGGCAGACGTCCCTTTGCAATCCCTTCCAACAAAACCTTTCAGCTACTAGTCGGGTTGTTGCGCGAATGCTAGGCTGAAATGCCTTTCAAAAACTTGGCGCCGACTGCATTGCGAAACTAGTGGGCGAGGGGACGCTTTAGTGTTGTTGCAGAAAAAAGAACGTAGGGACCGTAGGAGAATAAGGTTTATAATGGCTGTGTAATCGGAAACCCGCGGGTTGCTGGGCGTCAGACATCTCATCGTAGTCGGTGTTTCGTTGGTGATAGAGACTTCGAAAAAATCGCCAGTGGTTGTCGCCGATGCTTGTCCCTTTGCTTGAGTACAGCGCCAACTGCAGTGTTCGTAGCAACTACCATCAAAGATAGTTGGGCATAAAGGCGCCGATGAACTAATGAGGTCGCGGAGATGACTACTTGCTGTCGGACGGGCGTGTGATTTCAAGCTTCATCGTTCGTTGGAATTCTTTTTGTGCTATGTGTCCCGTAACAAGGTAAAGACGGCTTTCAGGGTATTAATGGGAATAAAGTCCAAGATAAATTAATTCAGATTCATGCCATTATAATGAAAGACATTATGGTGTGTAATCAAATATGGGTTTCGCTTTTTTTGAGAGTGGCCGCTCCAACGACGATCACCCTTTAATACCGTTTGATAGTGTTTGGCTTGAATAGCTTAAATAGCCTTCGAAGGGTGTACGATGTAGGAACACATCAGGGTGCTTCGATATGGTCACGAAGCTAACTGGAACGGGTCATTGTAGAATAAATGTAACCTCTTTGTTCATGTTACTGTTTGATAGTGAAATCACGAAATAAAGTGTTTATATTATACCCCACGCTATCATGTCCTTTCTCAGCTGTTTCAAGATTGCGTTGAGGGGTGGTTGATTAAATAGCTTCAAAATAATTTCTCTTCCTGGAGATCAACGGCGTAACGCATTTCTAAAAGCCGGTAAACAATTGGGTAACCAAACGCTTTAAAAAGATTAATAAAGGCGAAATTTGAATTTTTTAACCTGTTTGTTGAACCTCTCCACATGTTGGTACCTGCAGGCTCTACAACAATTTAATAGATTTTAATGCGCGACAAATACATGTTTCATTGCACAATATGCAAGAAGGCCTACTTGTATGCTCTCTTGCAGAATAACTGTTGTCGAAATAAGGTTGCCGTTCTCTTCACAAATTATGCCTATCGGAATTCTCTGACACACAGAAGCTTGAGAGAAATTATTGTTGTTAACTTGGAAGACGTTTGGCACATAAACCGATGCAGTTTATATCAGAAAGAATGACCACCTGGGTAAATTTTGACTTCCACAATGGAGCCGTTGTAACGCGTCATTTTGACCACTTTTTCTGCCGGGGTAGGACAGGCCTTGATGTATATTGTTGACCTTGGTTCTTAACGAAGTTAGAGACAAATAAGTTATGAAAAGAAAATTACCAGCTCCGTAGTGGAAAATGCCTATCTGCTGTTCTGCCTCTTCATCATACTTCGGCATTGTAGTGTTCTAGTGGGAACAGGGAAGGTGTTAGGTTCAACGCGAGTACTAGTTAATAGCAACACGATGGACAATCTACCTTTATGGCAACCCGGAAAAGTAGTGTCTGGAATTGCAATGCGCACTGTACACTTTCATCGTGTTTTTTTACTTTTAAAAGATCCACCTCTAAAATAAAAACAGTATTTGTTTGGTCAAGTAACTTACGCGATGTCGAAAACCCGATAAGAAGGGATATCAAGACGCCTATGAAGAAGAACATTGTTTTGCAATTCTCTTAAAGTCATAAACCTGCTTCACTATTAGCGCTCTTATATAGGCAAGAGCCTAAAGCAATTATGATGCTGCCAAAGGTGCATTGATGATGATGATTATTGTTTACGTGCAATTCCTGCGAGTCTGGTAAGGAATCACGTGCATCTTTCCAGAAGAATGACTCCTCAAGGAGTTGTACGAATGTTTTCCGGAAATTTCCGTCATACATGTCCCGTGACCGTGGTTATCGCACGCAGGTCTCGAACAGTAACATTTAGATTTCATTAAATGTATTAGTTGAAATCACCATCGTTATGCACTCAACTGTAATGTCCTTTCAATCAACCAAGATTAAAAGTAATTTAAAACATTTTGTGATCGTATATACTACGCATGAACCAAATCTGAAAACCATTATGGTTATTGTTGAATCAACCGTCAGGAATTTTTGAATAAAACGCGTACCGGTCTTTAGTTTATTATTAAGAACAGTTACTTGACTATTATATTTTCATGGACGGTTGCATACTTTAACAGAAGTCTTCCTTTTCAAACTCGTTTTTTTGAATCCGTAGATGCCGGCTACTTTGTCATAACCACGATTCCAAAAGCAGAAGAAGATGAATACAAATAGGAAAACAAAGAAGAGGACATGAAGGAGGAGGATTTAAATTACATTGACGAAAATAAAGACAAGGACGAGGGCGTTCAAGATGAAGAAGAGAAAGAGCAGGATCCGGAGAAGAATGAAGCTGGTGATAGAGATGACAGGCTTGGGCGGATTTAACACGGTTTTGTGGATAGGGCGAAGACATTTTGTTTGACATAAGCGAGCGAAGATGAGTTATTATGAGAACTGAAACGGTTTTACAATTCTCGAATTGACGCAACAATTGTAACAACTGCAGCTGCATGAATCACATAAAAAGAACACGGGACGCGATTGCGTATGCCACGGATAGACAACCTCTTCAAATGTAATTCTTCTCTTGCTAATAAGCTGGACAGCAATTCTTATTTCCGTCGGTCAAGACGCGAATGTCTGCAAATACCAAATGTAAATGTAGGCAGACAATATTATTCGATTTGACTTCTTATTCGTGTTTTCTTTATGAAAATTGGCATTAGAAAGATGGCTGTCGAAAATGTTATTTGACATCGCTTTATTTAGAATAATCTCCGTTAAAGCAATAATGTATTTCTAAATCCAAGACAGCATCATGCAAAAAATAAGGCTCTAACAGTCGTTATAGTCGATGTAATTGTAGATAAATTCGGCCATCGTAAAGGCTGTCAATGTTTGCTTTCAACTAAATTAGTAGCGAACCGGTTTTTAAGGATAGTTTAACCATTTTATTCTGTTTAAATGTTGTATAAGAGTTGGCTTTTAATTTTTTCGTCGTAAGAGAGAATTCTTCTCTTCGTTGGTTTGGAGATTTTTACCGCACACGGTAAGGCCCATATTGGTATGGCATGCCGATTGCTATTAAAACGTGTGAAATTCAAAACGTGTGTTTTAAATCATGTGATGAAAGTCATCGTGTCTGTTTTGTACGTGCTCGGCGCTTTTGTTAGGCTCGTGAGAATGCCACAGAACCAAGAATGCTATCGTTTTCTCATCATGTGATGTCAAATGTGATGTACTTAAAATTTCGTCAAATTTGTTAAACCGCTAAAGGTCGTCGGTAACGGTTAATTTTGTGGATTTCATGTGCTCGGAATTGTGTCGAAGAACGGTAGTTTTATTTCTTAATTGTCGCATGTACTATTCGCAGAATGCATGAAATCGGATGGTTTATTGAAGTTGGAGGCCAAAGATCTTTATTTCCATACTCGTTTCGATCGTTAAATAACGAGATCATTTATTATTTTGATCCAAGCATACAATTCACGTTGATAGCAGGTTTTCCTTGTCTAAACCTATATTCTCTCGTATTCGTAACTGATCTTGTTTATTTCGATAAATGATGATTGGATTTTTTAAATATTTTTTTTAATTTTATGCGTCACGTTTAAGGATTATTGGCGGAGATTTTATCAGCAAGACCCGTGTCAAGGTTTCGACATTATTGTATCAATTGACGGTAGGTAAATTTCCTAGGAAACCGATTAACTTGGAGAAATCGAAGATGAGGAGGATGAGGAGAAGGAGGCGGAGGAGGAGGAGGAGGAGGAGGAGGAGGAGGAGGAGGAGGAGGAGGAAGAGGAGGAGGAGGAGGAGGAGGAGGAGGACGAGGAGGAGGAGGAGGAGGAGGAGGAGGAGGAGGAGGAGGAGGATGAGGAGGAGGAGGAAGAAGACGAGGACGAGGACAGGGAGGACGAGATGGAGGAGGAGGAGGAGGAGGATGGAGGTAGCGCTGGAGGTAGGAGGAGGAGGACGAGGAGGAGGAGGAGGAGGAGAACGACAAGGTGGAGGTGGAGGTGGGGGTGGAGGTGGAGGTTGAGGTGGAAGGTGAGGTAGAGGTGGAGGTCGAGGTGGAGGTGGAAGTGGAGATGGAGGTGGATTTGGAGGTTGAGGTTGAGGTGGAGGTGGAGGTGAAAGTGGATGAGGGTGTCAAGGAAGGGAAGAAATATGAGACGGATGGAAAAATGAGGGTGAAGAAAAGGTGTTTGAGAAGAATTTTCTTCCTACTTTGCAAAATAAACAATGCAATTCAATTGACTACGCCGTTTAGTTTAATCGAGATGAAGCCCCCTATGCCAGGATCTCTCGGCAGTCGTCCACAGATCTTCCGGATTCGGTCCTTGATGGTGCGGTGGAATCTTTCGACTCAACCATTTCATTCGGGGTGATAAGGGGTCGTCCTTGGGTTGAGAACTCTGTATTTGCGGTGCGTTTATATTGGCCCCTTGATCAATGTGCTCGCGTTGTTTCAAAGGGCATAGGGGGATTTTCGCGCCACGCATAACGGTCGCCTGGAAACTGCGACATTCTTTGACGTACTTCTTTGTGTTTAGGAGAAATCCGGGCCAGAATAAACGTTCGCAGACGGCGACATGCGTTCTTGCGGAATCGTAGTGTCTTTTCTGGTCGTGCATGATTGCTAGTAGCGCCTTTCGCATAGTCGGGGGTACGTAGATCTGCTCCCGCGCCGAAAAGAAAATATTTCCCCGCCTCTGGAGGTAGCAGCACCCAGTTTGTTCCGGGTACGATGTTCGCCAAGTTCCTTGGTGGATTCCCTCTGTAGGCGTATTAGCACGGCGTCGGACAACAGTGTGAGGCTTTCTTCCTCGGACTAGACAATTTGTTCCGTGGACTCTGCCTCAGCGTGCGCTAGGCTTGCGAAGTGGGGTCCAGCGTCTGCTTATTGATGGGATCTGGGGTTTTTGGGCCTTGTCCGGGTTGGGAATCTTGGATAAAGCGTCGGCGACCACGTTCAACTTCCCCACTTGGTGCCGCAGTACGAAATCGTGGCGTTGGAGGGCAATACGCCACCGTGCTATACGGTGGTGTACATCCTTGGATCCGTGCAGGTACACCAGGGGGTTGTGGTCTGTGGCCAGCGTAAACTGTCGCCCATGTACGTAATCTTCGGACGTCTTTATGGCCCAGACGATTGCGAGACACCCGCGCTCGGTCGCGGAATTATTCCGCTCAGCTGCGTTCAATGTTCGGGAGGCGAAGCGAATCGCGACGGGCGCTCCATTCCTCTCTTGTTCGAGCACGGCCCCCAGGTCGGTGTCAGACAAGTTCATGGAGATCGTGAACTCCCGTTCCGGAGGTGCCGTACGTGATCTTCGCGTGTCCGTGAGAACACAATTATGTCGTTCATGTAGGCGGACATTTGGAATATGACAGGAGCATTTGTGAGCCCGAAAGGCATGACCTTAAATTCGTACATCCCCCATGAAGTTATGAAGGCTGTCTTGTGACGATCTTTCGGGTTCACTCCAATTTGTCAATACCCGCTGGCTAGGTCAAGCGTAGAGAAGACGGCAGACCCCCCCAGCTTCGCCATGATGTCCCTCGGTTTGAGAAGTTGTGTCGCCACCTTCACAGTTTGGCTGTTTATTTTTCCGTAATCGACGCAAAAGCGCCCAGTTCAGTAACCTTTTCGCTGAAACAGCACCTAGCTCGCATAAAGGGTTCACGCTGGGTTGTATTACCCCGACGAGCAACATGTCGTTGACCTGGCGCTTGAATTCCTCTTCGAGAGTGTACGGTATCGATCAATACATGTGACGAAACGGTTCTTCGGTTGTGTGCATGTCGCACCGAAAGTCGTGGGCTCGTCCCAGTTCGGCCGTAGAGATTGGCAAAAGTGCCTCTATATTTGTCTTCATAGCCTGGACCTCCTGAAGGGCTCTGGGGAACTCTAATGGTTCAGAGTTTACGCGTTTCCTTGGTTCTACGGTCGCTTTGTCGAAAGTTACTCCCCGAGTCTTAAAGTTTAAGGTAGAGGCTTCCATCTCGAGGTATTCCAATCCTTCGAAGTCCCACGTGTACCGCCCTCCTTCGTGCGCTAAGCTGATGGTGGCGACTTCGGGACAGGCTGGACCCATAGTCTATGAGCCCGTCCACCTCCTCATTACCGATCTGTATTTAATCACGATGAGGTCGGGCGGTCTAAGACTGACGGAGAAAACTGATATAGGTAAAAGTAGTGACTTACGCAGTCTTGGTTGCGTCTTTATCGGACAGTAACGCTGGACGTTGCCTATTCTGTTGCAGTTGTAAAACTGTCTGTCAATTTTAAACGTCTGGACTCTTCGAGGTCTCTATTGGAGGAAAAAGGGGACGTTTCGATCGATGGGACAGGACATCTGGGGAGCGGCAGTAGTTGTTGGGCTTTTAGTCGCGTCGGGGAACTATTCCAGGATAGTTTAGGAAGCAATCTTCAGCTCGGTTTAGCTAGTTGGAGGATCGCTGGGGAGGCGGGAGCGAAACCCGGGGAGAAGTCCGTTGATAACGGCAAGGACCTTCACCTAGTGTTTTATTATTTCTAGTTTTATCAGCTTGCGGACATCCTGCTGTACTTGAAGGGCGAAAAACAGCGGTGGTTCGATAAACCTATGGCGTACTTTGAGGCATGCCTCGATATCGCCAACCTCGGTTGCCTTCGTGGATCCCACCAGTGCTCCAACGGATCTCTTGAGGGAGAGGCCCATCTTTAAGACCCCGCGGTTTTCAATCCAACATACCGATTTAAATGCAAGTTTTGTTTCTTGCTTTTTAATTTTTATCTTTTTCATGCCTTTTCATTGCCTGACAAAAAGAAGAATCAGCTTTTGCTATAATGGTAAGCAAATAGTGTTTGGTTCTTCTCGTTTGTGTTTTATTGTTGTTCAGTTGTGTTTTGCGTTGCGGCAATGCAATTTAGCTAGTTTTGGCGTACCTGTTTATTTGTAGATGAAATCAATTTATCGGAGTCTCCTTTTTGACAACAATCCCGGTGGGGCCTAGAAACAAGGGTGGGATATCAGTTTTTCCTCAACCAACTCGGACAATCAGAACCTTTAAGTTGTTATTGTTCCCATTCTCACCAGCATCTAGGTTTGTTTTCGATAATCCACCGTTATAATGCAATTGGTATTTCAATTTTATGTCGTTTACGCGGTGTCTCATGCGTGGTTTGACTGTGTCTTGACATGGCTCGGGTTTTTGATTAAAGATGAGTTTGCCAATCTGCATTTATCTACTTCTCCTATTCAGGAGATGAAGAAATAACAGAATAATTGATGTTCTTAAATGAGATGAACGGTGTTTTTTGTTCAAAAAATAATAAGGATTTATTTTGTCTTTATGGCGCTTTTTTGTAAAGTCCTACAGTATTGGTGAATCACAACCAATTTTGGCAGTTGCTCTCATTGGGTAACTCGGTCTGGATGGCTTCTTACCGAGCAGTGCACCTGTTGGTAAACGTGTTCCACACATCGTGTCACATTTATCACGCAGGTATCTTTAAAGTCTCGTGTTAACTGCGACCTCTTACGAGTAATTATTCCTGGTTGAGCATAAGGCTTCTCGTTTCGCTGTCTTTTTAGAGATTTTATGCAGTTCCTAGTTGATCTGGTATCGGAAATGACGCATTAGCGGTGTAGCGGTGAGCCACCTCGCTTTGTTGGTGATTAACCTTGGTTCGACTCTCAGATCGCGCGAATTTTGTATGATTTGGTCTCCCTGTCTCGCATGTTGGATACTCGCGATGGAGCAGTACTTCGAGCAGAAGACGCACAGGGGTCTGGACGCCACGGTGGACTTTCTCCAGAAGAATCCCAACGCCCGCTTCGTCTACGCCGAAGTAGCCTACCTGGACATGTGGTGGGAGACGCTCTCGCAGTCCGTGAAAACGCTCTTCATCAAGTTGGTTGACTTTTTCTTATTTTTACCGAACTCTGTGACCCTCGTCGATAATGATTAAGTAGAATGCGAATTTGTTCGAAGTGTAGGCTTTGTTTGGTTCCTTATTTTCCCCTGTTAAATAAAACGTCAGTGCCGTTGTTGTCCGTTTTGAGGTATCAAGCTACTTCGGGTATCCGCCGGCATTGTTTGGGGAGAGCTTTCTGCTTTAGAGATAAGACATTAAATGCTCAATGCTTAACGGCGTCTCTGACGCTAAATGGCCAAATTGAGGAGATTACAGCGCGTAGGACTGTAGGAATATCTTTTTCCGACGACGTAAAATCCAATTCCAATGTCACCAGTACACCCGTCGCTGCATTGAGCAACAGTTTTTAATTGGCTGTTGTCAGCTTATGCGACGCAAATTAATCCGTCGGTGCTATTAAAGGAGATGCCAGTCCACCTAAAGGGCGTTTTCCAGAGGCCCACCCTAACAACCTACTTATTCCATGACATGGTTTTGTCTGCCACTTCTCCACCACACCACTTAGTCCACTTAGTTTACTATATTGATCGGCTTTCAGCTCCGACTCTTCCCCTTGCGTCGTTGATGGGTTCGTCTCGTGAACGTTGACTGAATAATCCTTAGTTCTAGTAGGTGGGTTGAGTATTGAGGCAAAGATTCAATGGTAATTAAATAAGACTCTTCTGCCACCTCGACTTCCTGCTCTGTGTTGGTGGGAGAATTCTGGATCAGGCGACCACCGGCAGCATCGAACACCGGTTTATCCTCGTCTAGGAGATTTCTCTTGGATTTGGATTGATCATTAAAGGCGATTACGCCACATATTGTCAAGACTTCACACGAAAATTGTTTTCCTCCGCATCGCTGATCCTTTTTGCGCGGCTCCAACAACATGCTTTCTCGTGTTTGTGAATATTTCAAATAAAATGCGATCATAAAAGTATTTCTGTTCTGCAACAGTAGTAATGGTAGTAGGTGTAGTGACATTGGTAGTGGTAGTTGGTGTTTAGGCAGTAGAAGAAGTAGTAGGTTTAGTGAGTGTTTAAGTGGTAGTAGGTATTTTGGCAAACCCAATTCGTCTACTTTCAGTTCCAAAGTATCTGGCCCAGAACAATAGTAACCGTCGTGAAAGAACTCACGCGTCACCCGATGATGTCGTCAATAGTGGCTGGGGCCTATCTCTCCTCGTCCTTGTCGTAATGCTTCTTTTTCCCGCCTCACTCTTACAGACTTTTGCTGATGCCCAAGATTCAACAGATACTCCTTCGGCGATGGAAACTCTTCAAGTTGGGGTGGTTTGTTTGCAACTAATTATTCTGCCGCTGCTACTGCTGCAAATTCTTCTTTGGTTTGGCTTTCGTATCTTCCTAGAAAATGAGAAACCGGCAGCTTCATCGATGTAGCCGCCAACGTGCGCTAATCAGAGACCAGATCGTAAAAGATTGTAATCCAGATCTGTTTCCAGCGACAAGCACCAGTGAACATTCGGTAATTTTAAACGCCCCACACCAGTTTTACTGTACTGACAACTTCTATTGCTGCCAATAACGACTACTACTGCTTATACTCTTTCTGCCCTACAGTAATGGGTTAGATGGTGTCCACGGGGAGATTGATGTTCGGGCCTTACCGCTCATCGTAGCGGGAAGTAGGGACGCCTTGTTAACAGCCAAGGGTAACTAGCATCAATCTGCCTGTTAAGTGGAGACCAATGTCCAGGAGATACCCTTTAGTGTGCAAGACGTCCCCTTCACCAAGACCTCCAATTAAAATGCCAGCAACACCGCCAGCGGTCACCCTTGTGTGCACGAACGCGGCCAAGCGTAGACAAAGCACACAGTTGGTGGGGATAAAACGTAGACTACTGGAGACAGTAGGAGATATAGTTCTTTCCGAAGTGAAATATGGTAAAGGTGCCATCAAACAAAATGTTTAGATTTATCTAGAATTCTTTGCTCCTCAGGTTCACGGTAGTTCCAACACCAATCCATGTAATCCAATCACTGCGTGATGCTGAACAATAAGATAATAGGTTAAAAAGTGTAAATTGCTTGACAGTTATAGTTAAAGACATCGTTAATGCCGATACTAAAATGATAATGGCTATTTATATATGTTTGTTGTGATTCGGAGTGCGTCAATAACTTAAAACCAATAATCCGTTGTATGACATACGCGTCTAAAAAGGATAACGAATGAGAACGCAAACCAAAGTATAATCAAGATTGTTCTCTTGATTTAATAATACAAAGGCACAACGTTAAGTCGGCGATCGAATGTTTGTGAGCGGAAATCCGTTCGTGTGTGTTAAAACAAAAGGGGCGTTTCAAGTCTCTACAGGGCTCCCACCTTATACTCTTCGTCGACAGGAGAAGGGATACAATAAGGATGGCAGGTTGGGTCGCAGGTAAACCGATGGTTAATGAACGAGCAAAGTTTGTTAGATACGTGGGTGTGCGGATAAAACGACTGCTTCGTGTACGGGTGGTCGTCAATGTGTCAGCCGGCCCCGTACTGATTCGGGCAGGGGCATGAGAATATGACACAATAGATTTTTGTGGAGAAATCGCGTCGATCGTTTGGTCAGTCAGTTCTGACGGATTGCGAATTTGAACAGAATTGGAAAATGGTTCCTCGACGAAAGCATTCTTGAGTCGACCAATTAAAATCATCTAATGGCGCCCATTCATGAATGTTTGACAATTTTTACCCGAACGTGAAAGTACAGGAAAAATACCATCATATAGGGGTTCAAGAGGACGAAAGACTCGATCACAACGGAGTTGTGGGTTTACTGGGGAGCCTGACTTCTGGGGTCTTGTTTAATGAAACCGAACGCTCCCAGCAAAACTGCGTAGCCTCTGAAAAACGTCGGAGAAAAGGAGAGACGCTTGGCTTTTCTTGGATCAACAAGCTCACTTGGTAAGCGGAGAGTTGCGCCGTAGACCAAGGTCGCACGAATGCGTAGTAGGACGAGAGGAAAATTGTCTTCAAAATATTATCGGTCATCTTAAGCCATGATGGAGGACTTCACTGTTCGATGAAGGCGCTCAACCATCCCATTAACTGCGAGATGGTTAGAAGTTGTCCTGATTTGCTCGCATCTAAACAAATTGGACCTGGACCAGGGACACGGTACGACTAAATCCAGATGAACGTGGTTTAATCGTGCGTCAAACGTGCCGATTCATGCCTTGGTGTGACGATTGACTTTTACCTGTTTACACCGAAGGCTGGTGTCCCTTTGCAATGCCTTCCAAGAATACAAGGGTGCGAGAGACTAGGCATTGCGGAACCAGCGGGCGAAGAGACGCTTGGGTGTTGTCGCAGAGCATAGAACGCTCAGACAGCGGGAGAGTTTGGTTTTTAAGGACTGTGTCGTCGGGCTCAATTCGATAGCCCCGGTGTTGGTGAGCGTCAGACATCTCCTCGTAGTCGATACCATTAGCGAGCCGTGGACAGTTCAATGGATGCGCGAAATGGCGTCGGAAACCTCATTATCTCCGCCGGGGACATGACTGAATTCCAGGTCAAACTGGGAGCGGAAATCGAGTTTTCAGATCTCGCGTTCGTTGTAGCGAGACGAGTAAGAGGCCATGCAATGAATCAACGGCATGCAGTCCGTGAAAATTGGTGTGCGGCCACCTTTCGCAAAATTTCGATAATTCTTTAGGCTTAGGTAAGATACCGATTATTCACGACCGAAGGTGCTGTATCGGCGTTCTATTAGTGATAGAGACTCCCAGACACTTTCCTTCCTCACGCAGCTTATGCAATACATACACGTTGTTTCCATATTTGCGTGTTCCTAATGTTTCCGTCTTGTGAAGTCGGGAACAAGGTTTACTTAAGATACCCACAGCTCATCTCATTTCGATTCGCTTGCATTATTTACGATTTGCAACAGTAAGTCCGGGCGAAGATCCTTCGGCCTACGACCCCTTGACAGTGCTTAGCTGGGTTTCCGTAGGCGTGATAAGCTACCGCTTGGTTCCTAGGAAGACCTCTAAGTGGCTGTTTCGTTGGTACTGTTTGGGTGATTCGGAGAACCAAAGAATTCGGCCAGGTTGTTCCTCCATTCCTCGTTTATGTCCGCGCAAATCCTGCTGATGGGGTCTTTATTCCGACAATGTAATCGTCTACTTCGCCGTTTTCTTCCTCTCTCATCTTTGCCGATTTTGTTTTTGAAGACTAAACCGTCGTTGGTCAAATCATTGATGTCCGTTAAGCAATTACTTAAATATATATCTTATTGACTTGTTAATAAATTAGTTTTCTCTTAAACAAATGCATTTTTATTAACGATTGTCAAAGGTTCAAGGTTTTCCTGCCCGACATTGGCCAATATCTTCACACACAAATTGCTTTTGTTTACATTTTGAAAGGTATTAGTGGAAATACAGTCCAAGATAGATTAATTCAGATTCATGCTCTCTAAATGAAGAACTTTAGATCGCGTTATCAAAGATGGGTTTAGCTTGAGACTGCTTAGTCTTTAGCAGAACGAGATCTCTGCAAATGAAGAGCGTGCGTTTTTTTGAGACTGGAGGCTCAAACGACGACAATTATGTTATTCCGTTTGATAGTGTTCAGCTTCAATATATGAAGGTGTCGTATTGAAAGCCTTTCTTTGCCAACACGATTGAACTTGCGCGTACAAACATTGTTCTACGCGCAGACAGTTTAGTCATCAAGTTGTTCTCAAGCCCTTTGAAGCACGCCTTCATTTGTGCTGCTTCTTAACGACACAATTTTTAAATCCAAGCTAACAGCGATTTGTCGGAGCCTTCAAATTACGTAATCACTTTGAATCATGCTCGTCGAGAATCTCTTATTTTGCAATCAAAACTCACTGTTATGCTTATTCATACCCAAAATCGCTTATCCTATCAATGCGTTTACTATGAAAGCCCTTATGATTGCAGATTGTTTTTCCTTCAATCTTTTAATTGAGACGAAAGCGTTAACTATTGTTGCCAGTTGTTTCTAGCGTAGATTTTTAACACAATAATATTGGTAATTGGGGCATATTCCGTTTATAATAATAATAATAATAAATAATAATAATTGTAGTTGTTTTGTTGAGGTCACGAGGACCAAAACTTTCAGCAGTTAAAAATTAGAAATATGTCAAGTATTAGATGTGAAAATCGTCTTTTAGTTCCTGTTTCAACTGCTCTGGTAATACTAAAAATCCGGACAAATAGGGAATGACCGAATTGCGATATGACGCTGTTCTTGTTAGTATTGAACGGTATAGTATACGCATTAGTCGAAGAGATTTAAATTCAGATAAACTGGGATAGAGGTGATGGGAGCAGCGATAAGTGAACAAGTATTAAAGTGGCGTTCAACGATGATTTATTGAATAGAGAGAATAGGCAGACTACTAGAAAACGAGGTTACTTTAAAAAGTCTACGAAGGGTTTAAGATTCAGAACATTAAAGGCCGGGGAAAATTATTGGAGAACAATATACAATAAGGGGAATAAAACAGGCATAAACAAAGGTTTGTATGTGGCTAGAGCCTAAGCCAAGTCTCCTGAACCGACGAACAGAGTCGAGGAATTTAGGATTTGAGCTCGAAGCAAAATTATGGAGTGAAGGGATTTCAAGAGAGTCAACAGCGGCTGTCTGGAAAAATGTAATATAGATGCATTTTGATGCATTCCGCAAAATACCATTCTCCGAGCTACTGAGAATCACTATCCGTCGTGAATGTATGGCATAAGGTCAAGTCATCCGCGTATTTTATAAGTGTCACGTCGTTAGGGGACAGAAGGCTCGACGTGTAGTAGTTGAACAGGAAGGGAGAAAGCACAGCGCCTTAAAGTACACATTAATGATTTGGCAAGGAGGATGAGGCTTCATACATGACTTCTGACATGTTGACGTCGATTAGAAAAATAGTTTTGAAGCCAATTTATCAACCATCCTTCAACGCCATCTTCACATAGTTGAGAAAGGATGCGGGAGAGTGAGATCGTGTTGAACGCAGAGGAGAAGTCCAAAAAATTTCCCTTCACGGCTTTCGCTCGGGCATCACGCGAAGAGTGAAGTGTGTGCGATAACGTTGCCATGGCGTCCAGAGTGCTCCTATTTGATTTATAAGCAAACTCAAAGGTGTCATCGGCAGATTTAAGCGTCAACTTTGTTGAGAATTGAATGCACATTGAAAGACGCAAGAGCTGGAAGTGATGCATTTGCGGGATAGCGACTGCACACATCACAAAATGGCTCTGAATCGAACAGCTTTCTGTTAGCTCATGTATCGACATCATGTCGTAGTAAGCAATGGAAAAAAAGAGGTTTTCTTCTATTTAATCAATTAAGCGACGACGATAATCAATGGTAAATGTATTCTATGTACCGTTTTAAGTTAAATGATTCAATTTCGTTTTGTTAATCATGCCTGTTTTTAAATAGCAAACCCAAGAACTAAAAGGTAATGGAATTGCTCTAATTGAATCTGGAAAATGTAATAAAATCTAATGGTCGCCAATTATTTCTTACAATTCGAAATTTTCCTCTATTTAATCAATTAAGCCATGATTATAATTAAGAGACTTATTTGTTTTAATAAGATCTCATCTAACCAACAAACCATGCCTTAAGCTGCATTTCCACCAATTAATTCTAAAATCAGCTAGTAAACACAATTACACCAATTTTTTTATACAACCTTAACCGCTTTAAAACTCGTATGTTGCGAAGCCAAGGATTTTAATCGACGTTTTTGATACCGTAGGATAATTTTGGCAGTTGTGAATTAAAAGTGGCGTGAAATTTGTGCACTAAACGCCTCAACCCTCGGATACATCTTAAAACTACGCCAGATGGTCTAACTGATCAAATAAACGGTTCTTAAAGGACAACACTTATATAAATTGTCTGCCGCTTGTCTTATTAATTTAAACAACGGCCGCCTTGCGTAGAACCTTAAATAGTATATTTATTAAAGCCTGAGGCGTTCGTGTTTCATTATACTGATTCTGTGTTAATGCAATAATGAAGTTAAATAAATACTTTCATAAATTTTCGCTTCTCGTGCATTCATAACAGAATTTTTATATTTCAAACCTTTCGCATACTTGAAAATGAAAAAATCTTAAATCGAGCTCTACTGCGTAAATTTACCTTTTCAAAGAAACCGATTACATCCAAATCCCCCATGAAAACTGTTAAAGGCTATTTTTAAGTAAAGCATGAAGGAAATTTGAGCAACGGAATACGCTGAAATACTTTAAGGTAGACGAATCACGTTTAAAAGAGAAACGAATCTTCGCAATTAAAGAGCGTGTGTAATTTGAGAATATCCGCTTGAAGTGATTTCATCTTTAACAACAACGACGATCATTTTCTGATCTTGTCTAACATTGTTTTGTTAAAATCTATGAAGGTTTTATTAACGAATAGCACCACGCTTGTAAAATCGCGCGTCAAGCATTTTTCTACGCGCACACACGATTTTCATTACGAAGATTTTACAAAGAACGTTTAATGACGCCTTCATTCGTGCTGCTTGTTACCGACACCATTTTGAAAGCAAAACAATCATCGATTTGGTTGAGCCTCCGAATAAACACTTCTATTCTAATTAATGCACCAAGCGAGAGAAAATCGCCGAACGAAGCAAAACGCCTTATTTTAGTGCCCTTCAGAGCTGATTGCAAACTTTACTGTTCCCCAGAGCAAATAAAAATAGTTAAATCAGCGGTAACTTATGTTAGCAGTTTTGTAAAGGTTGGATTTTCCACATCCCTACCGCGCTTGATATATTAAAGATCTTTCCGTCGTAAAGTGTTCGTTTAAAATTTAGTTACAATTGGTGGACTGTTACTAGCATGTCTGTGCCTGAGCTATTGAACGCAATGACGCAGTAACTACACCCTTTTCTAATGACACCCAATTATTATTTCGTCGTGGTTCCACAATCACGCTATGACTCTGAAACCTGGTGTGAGAAAACCCACAATGGCATAACAGATTTTAAGACGATAAGAAAAACGGTAACATTATGTTGCCTTAAGCATTAAGGAAAAAACTCTTTGCCGCAGTTAAGGAACAATCTCGTGGGAAGAACCGCAAACGCCTTTTCGTATACGGCAAGGCGAAAGGCGGCGACGGTGAAACCGATTGTCTCTTGACTTTGCCGCAGTTCGAGCAAGACGGGTAAATGGACGTTCGTTTGAGGAGCGCGGCGTTGCCAGTCTCAACGGTGAGTGGTTTGTCGCGACCTTTTTGTTTTGTCTCAGAAGAAAAAAGATTTCATCGCCGTGCTTGTTGCCTTTCAGGCAACGTCTATTGCATCGGTGGACGAACGCCCATCCAATTGGGTGCGTCGCGAACAGTCACGGTGATCGATAGCCGGACGGGACGCGTCACACAGGCGCCACTACTCAGGACCCCTTCGCCGTTTTGTAGCTGTTGCCGCATCTGTCAACGAACTGTTTGTCTGTTTGTTTTCTTCCCAACGCACCGAATCTCCTTTTGACAGAGGAGGGATGGTGGCTGCAGTCTGTCCGACGTGTCGCTGTTTAGTCTTGGGGTGGACGGAGATGCGCCACGGTTGATCGAATAAGCGCCGAGGAATCTCGCGCGCCACTGCCATGGAATCGCTCTCTTCGCTGGGCGCATTCTCGTTGTGGCCGGTAGGAACTGCGATTTTTTGGAGATGCTGACGCCCCAGCGCGCAGTCGGCGACCCCGGCCAGTGGACTGACCTCAACCCAATCAGTGTGACCTCCTCCCTCTCGTCAGTTCGTCTCGCAGTCCACCAGAATCGTCTGCTCGCTTTCGGTATGTCGACGTCGTTATGGAAATTATTCTTATTTTTAATATCTAAAAGACTCAATTCCTTCTTATTCACATTTAAGAATATCTTCGCGAATCACGAATTGAGAAATTCGTCGCCGACACAACCGGTCAAAAAGGCGAAGAGGAAGTGAGATTTTTTTCATGTTTCATTCGCATTTCATGCACTTCAATGTTGTTGGACAACTGATGAATTGGCGGTGATTTTACTTACTGCGTTTCTCGTTAAATTGTATCGAAGATTCTCCGTTTATTGTTTCTTTTTGTGCTTCTTTGCAGGTTGATTTGACCGGGTTCTAGTGGCGCTGCATTGCTGGTTTTCCGGATGCTCTCGAATACATCGAAGGCGCCGTTGTCGTTGACATTAGCGGGAACCCGCTAAATAACCCCGCTTGATTTATTTCATCGAATATATTGCTCAAACACATTTATGGTTTTCTTGGCGATATATGCTATTTAGAAGGCGTGTTGCTCTGATTTGCGGATTTTTATCTTGCTTTTAAAAGGTTGGTCACATTAGTGACTGTAAGCGGATTTAAAACAAATTAGGCTTCCACAAAAGGCTGCGTAAAAAGATGGAATACGTCAATAGAATAGGAAAAAAACATGGCTACATTAGATCATCAAAGTCAACGCATCTTTAGACAATTTGCTAAACAATTTTATTTTCTAATACTTGTCCTCGTGACCTCAATAAAGCAACTAGAGTTATTATTATTGACTTTTGGTAGAGGTCTAATTTTCCATCAAATTAAATTTGAGAGATGCTCGTACATTTAAACAAAAAAACGATTTGTGAGTGTCGATCATTTGATTTGATCAATAAAGTGGAAGTATATAATCTGTTAATTGATTAAGGCAATATTTTTGTTTCGCTTTTTTGGGGCTTTTCAAAAACGTCACCTTTAACACCTGGCCTTCATAGCCGCAGTGGTCCAGGTCGACAGGATAAAGTGATTCTGAAAGCTCAGGTGGGTTGCAGGAATTGCCCAAAGAGTGAAATTTGAACTTGACGGTTTTTGACGCTAGTTTCCAGTTACGACGCAATGAGGTCTTATTAAGTTGCACCACTGTGCATCACACTATTTTAAACGTCGTTTAGTCCGTTGTGCATGATACCGAGACGGAATATTTGATGTCATAACGTTCAGATAAACCCCTTTCTCCAATCATCAGAGGGTTCCGCACCGTCATTGCAATTAAAGGCATTATTTCCGGTCTGGGATTTGTTAGCTCTCTCTCCAACTGCTTCAGGCAGAGATCATCAATTGCTATCACCACTTAAAAACGATACAATTGCTTGCTTTTAAATAAGTCGGGCTTTTCAAAGCCTCATTATCATAATTTTTCAAGCATATTTGTTTATCAGATCTATGTTAATTTATTCACGTATTCTCTCCATTTTATAATTTTTCTTTTATTCTGGCTGCCTGGGACGTGCTTTTTTGTTCTATGTTTACCCCTGTCCAAGGTCTAGTACTTCTTTGATCGGAATTACCCCCTTAGAAAAGCGTCACAATGATGCTGGCAATAATACAGAAAACAAAAAAAATGATCGATTTTAAATGATTATGAATCTTATTCGCATGTCGTTGTTTCTATAATTCAATACCAATAGCGCGCCTCGAATAACGAATCGATTTGGGGTTATGATATGTGCTTTTGTCATTGGTTAGCCCACACGTTCGGTGGATTCGCCTACCATTTTGTGTTTTGAATTAAGTCAAATGATTCGAATTCCAAACTCCTTTACTATCCGTGTGTGCACAATGTTTATTCTTAAGAAACAGCTGCGTCTGACGCTTTTGTAGTTGAAGGCAGACTGCATGACGCAGAAAACGTAAAAACGGCCATTCTTCCGTGGTGCAGACTAGGTCAGTTACCGCGGATCAGCTTTAGGTAGGTGACGTCATAGTAGTCAGTTTCGTAGGTTACTTGCTGACAAAGACATGTGAAGGCTGGACATGCGAGGCCGTCTAGCTGGATGTCAGTCGATCCGAACTGGAAGACCCGGAAACGAAGAAGCCGTTAGAGCAGTAGCTGTGCTCGCCTGGGGTTTTGAGGGAGCTAGTATTCAATCCAGCACTGGCCGGTTTCGGGGCATTGCGAGGCTGTAATAAAATCACCAAGTGACTTACCCAGGTTCGCGCAAAAGGGACTAGTAAACGAAACCCTGCTTTATATCGCGTAGTTAGCTGAACCGACGCCCATTGGTGAGTCGCGGTTGAGATCGGTGGCATTCATCAAGTAGATATCGATCTATACCGGATCATAAACGGCAAGGTCACAGAGCGATGGAGAAAAATCGCTCACTGTGAGGTTCTCGGGCAACCTTCATACCCTTCAGCCCACGCCACACAGAATAGCGACGGCGTTAATATACAGCAAGTTCAGTAGAAAGGAAGGAGGTACGAGGTCTTCCACTTCCTTCTGGAAAGTTCCGGTGAAGCGAATGGGCGTGAACGTGGGTGCATGTGGCTCGGCTTCACCGTGGGTCTACCTCAAGGTTTTCATCCACGTAAATGTCGTCACTCGGCCGGTATGGCATAGAGTTGAGCGTCGTCAAAAAAATTAATTTCTACAAATTGATAATTGTGGGTAACTGCAAAGGATATGGAGTCCCGGTACTACTTATTATAAGGATCACAGGGTTACGATCACGAAATGACAGAACTGCGATGTGTGGGAATACAAAAGCCAGCTTATCGACCGGGCAAAAAAACATTGCCGGTTGTCTACTTGCAGTCCGAGAAAACGCGCTTCGAAGAGGTTTACTACGTCAGGGTGCTTGCATACGTTTAAAAAGCAAACGAAAACGGTTCATTGGGGAATAATTTAATACTCTTTATTCATGTTACCGTTTGATTGTTAAATCGCGAAATAAAAATGTGAATCACGCTTTCGCATCCTTTTTCAGCTGTTTAAAGATGACGCTGAAAGATTTTATTAAGTAGCTTCAAAATTAATTCCCAACCCGAAAGCAACGCGTGAGAGTCCCAAACAAAGTCTCTTCCTCCTTTGCCCAATAACTGTGTTGGCGCAGTGATTTCTCCATTCCTTTTTGTACACGTCCAGCCGTCGGTCCCTTTATAAAGTTGCACTAAAGACTTTACTTAACTAGGTTTACACTTATCGCTGCCCGTATATTAACTGACCCCTCCCATTCACTTTTTTCAAGATAATCCATGTTCAAATTTCTTCGACAAATGCGTAAGCAATACTGTCCAATACCCACAAGAACGGCGGCATTTCGCAATTCGGTCATTCCTTATTTGTCCTGATTTTTTTATTTAACCAGAGCAGGTAAAGCAGGAACTATTAAACAATAATTATATCTAGTACTTTATATGCTGTCTTGTGTTAGGCAAAAAATATTAGAGAAACCGCAGTCTTCGCAAATAAGCATTGACAGGTACTTGCTGCACACAAAAGCTTGAAAGCAGAAGCTGTTTTTGGATAAGGTTTAATTTGGTGCGCTAAAAAAAGTACTAAACCAATAATCACCTTGATCAATCCCTTCTTCGAAAACGATGCCGTCGAAATGCGTCATTCTGATTAGATTTCGCGTTGGGGTGGGACAGTTCTCTATTTGGATTGTGGATCAATGCTCTAAGGGAAGTAAGAGGACAATAAGCCAATCAAAAAGCACTAATGTACGTTACCGTCTCCGTAGAAGAAAAGCCCGGTGGATCTTCGTGTTTTGCAACCTCAAAACATCGCCATCTTAAACGAAAACAATGATTCGTCGTATAGATTATCTTACATGATGACACAAATTCAACAAGGAGGCATATCATCAAAGAGTGTCGCAACTTTCCATGCAATTAAAGGCAACATTTCCGGTTAGGGTTTTGTTAAATCTCTATCTCTCTCGAACTGCTACCGAAAGAGATCATCGAAGAGCTGTCAAAACCATCGAGTAGATGATCGTTCGCAGATAGAGAAACAAATCAGCTGTTTTTGGTGGTTCATTCGTAACAAAAGCAGTGCGTTTAGCAAGCGCTATCGCCACTCAAAAACGCGACAATTGCTTGCTGATTAATAGGTCAGGCTATTCACAGATGTACATGTTTAAAGCTGCATGTTTCGGCTCCGTTAGATTAAACGAACCAATCAGATTAATCTTTTCTTTATTGCAAACCGAACGGGTAATCCGTTATCAATTTGAATTTCAGGGTTTGATAGAGTCTGTTACAATAATGAAGCCTTTAAATTACAAAAGGTTGGTTTCATAGCTCACAGTCTTTTTATAGCATTAAAGTTACAATACTACCTGGTCATGCCAATTTTAATTTTCAATAAAAATTGAAATTAACCCGGTATTGCGAAAATTGATTCTTAGTGCCTATCCAACGTTAATCCAAAAGACAGCGTTTCGAATACCTCGTCTGCATATAAACATCGCTTTTACTGCTGCTACGTACAGAGAAGTACCACGGCTAAACCTTCGCTTTGTAATTACCTTGATTTGTTTTTTCATAAACCTCACAAATACTAAGTTTGTAGACGCAAGGCTGTCTGTCGACAATTCACGTGTTTTGACAAACCACAACTTAAATTTCTTTCAAAAGTTATTATGATCTTTCCTCCTTCTCTATTAAATATCCAAGGAAGTAGCAAGGGATATCAGTCCAGAAAGCCTTGGCGAGAAAATCGTCTTAGCTACAAGGAGCGACGTATATTTTTAATAAATACTACTCTTTTTACCATTTTGACACGTTCTGGTAATCCGTGTTTGGAAAATAACAGATTGCGTTTTCACTAATATCTGAGGTTGCTTTGTGCGAATCCGACTACCAGTCATTCTACAACATATACGACTCGAATCTGTAGACACGAAACGCAAGGTTATATTACTCTTAATCTTCCGTTGGGAATCTGTTAGCGTAAATCGCCCGACGACCACATCGATAGTAACCTTTTTCTCAAAATCCGTGCTGTTGACAAACAATTTTTGTCAATGCGAACGCAAAACACACTACAACGCAAATGACTAACATCGACTTACACGAAACCTAGGTGGTATGACTTTCATTATCGTACGCATGCAATCTGTCTGCGTAAATTACCTATCAAAGTTGAAGCATGAAAAACATATACAATCGCAGCAAATATTGCGGATCATCACATATTTATTGAAATGGCTAGCTCTTTCCTAATTTTCTGTGTACGCTATATGTAAAGCGTCTGGATCGTTGTCCTTAACAGCCCACATTGGCCGTTGGTAGTAGATTCGCCTGCATTTTTCTGACTTTCGTTTCCTTGAAACATACGTGGAGCTATGCAAGGATTGACATCAAGCACAATGAAATAAAACAACACACAAATGAAGTCAATGCTGGTCCATGAGTTTAAAAAAGCCTGATGTTTGTCAAGTCTCGGCAACAGATGATGAGAGCAGCTGTGTCCTTGTGTGACTCAGTGTGAGGAATCCTGTATTTCGTTACTTCACTCTAGATGAACAAGATAACAGTCTTCGCCGTCATAGAAGACGACAATTGCCTGTCGTGTGTATTTAACAGACGTCGGTGTCTTATACGCGCATGGTTGGCTTTTTTGTGTCATTGAAATCCCGTGCGATGTCCTGGTAAGACATCGGGCGTTACAATAAAAACCCATCCCATTTTTATTCAAAGCCTCATTAGCATCATCGTTCAAGCATATGTTTTATCATATACATTTTTTATTTATTCGCACACGCACTCAATTCAATGCTTTCTCTTTTTGTATGGCTGTTTGGTTATTCTTACGTATTCTCACAAAGATGTAGGTTCGTGGTCGATAATCCACCGTTATCATGCAATTGGTATTTCAATTCAATGTCGTTTACGCGGTGCCTCATGCGTTCGTTGACTTAGTGTTTTTCGCGAGCTCTTACGAGTAATGATTCCTAATCGAGCATGCGGCTTTTTTTCTCGCCGTCTTTTTGGAGATGTTATGCAGTTGCTAGTTGATCTGGTATCGGAAATCACTCGGTAGCGGTTTAGCAGTTAGCAACCTCTCTCTGTTGGTGATGAACCTTGGTACGACTCCCAGATCGCTCGAATTTTGTATGGTTTGTCTCCCTGTCTCGCAGGTTGACTACTCACGATTAAGATAGACTTCAAGCAAAAGACGCACAGGGGTCTAGACGCTACGGTGGACTTTCTTCAGAAGAATTCAAACGCCACCTGGATATGTGGTGGGAAACGCTCTCTCAGTCTACGAATCCGCTCTTCATCAAGTTGATTTACTTTGTTTTTTTTATTTTACCGAACTCGTTCACCCTCCTGGATCATAATTAAGAAAAATGCAAATTTGTTCGAAGTGTAGGCTTCGCTTGGTTCCCGATTTGCCCCAATTAAAAAGTACGTTAATGTCGTTGTTGTCCGTTTTGAGGCCACGTAAGACGGGTATCAAGCCATTGCATCTGCCGGCATTGTTTGGGGAGAACTTTCTGGTTTAGAGATTAGACATTAGAGGCCCAATGCTTAACGGCGTTTTTGACGCCTTATGGCCAAATTGAGGGGATTACAGTGCGTTAGACTTTGGGTATTTCTTTTTTTGGCGACGTTTAATCCGATTCCAATGTCACCAGTACACCCGTCGCTGCATTGAGCAACAGTTTTTAATTGGCTGAGATGCCAGTAAAGGCGTTTCCCAAATGCCAACTTGAGCAACTTACTTGCTCCATGAGCAGGTTTTGTCTGCCACTTCTCCACCACACCACTTAGTCCACTGAATTGATCAGCTACACGATCCCACTCTTCTCCAGAATCGTTGATGGGTTCGTTGACTAAATTCTTATTTCTAGTTAGTGGGTTGAGTATTTAGGCTGAGATTCAATGGTTATTAAATATGACTCTTCTGCCACCTCGACTCTCCGATCTGTGTTGGTGGGAGAATTCCGGATCAAGTAACAACCTTCGGCATCGATAACCGGTTTATCGTCTACTAGGAAATTTTGCTTGGATTGATCATTAAATGCGAGTGCGTTCTACAACGTAGACCTGGTGTCAGATAGGTACGTCACATATAAGCCTCAAAGTCTCCAAACGCAAATGGTTTTCCTCCGCATTGCGCGGCTCTGATCGCGCAACCTCTTTCGCAGCGAACTGTAGCCAACTGAATCCGTTCTTCTTTTTTTCTACTGCTCCTACTCGTTCGCTTCCTTCACCTTATTATTCTTCTTCTCCGACCATTATCATTAATTTCCTTCGTCGTTTTCATCTTTATCTCTTTCTTCTTCTTTTTCTTCTTCTTATCCTCTTGCTTCATTAACAGCGAGATGATCATGCACGGCGACTATTTCTCGCGGCGCGTTCCTTTTCGGCTTAAGTCTTACTTGCCGCTACTGCAGCATGTAGCACGAACACTTTGGAATGTAGGATTCTTAAGTAATAGTATTGTCTTTGGAGATTAGCATCATTGATGCCTGCAATAAAACGGTCGCAGGGACGGTGCTTGTTGAGTTTCAAGTAAATAGCTTTGTCCGGGAGATAACCTGAAGTGTGACAGGCGTCCCCGACACCAAGAGCTCCGATTTAAATGCCAGCAACACCGCCAGCGGTCACTCTTGCGTGCACGAACGCGGCCTAGCGTAGACAAAGCACACAGTTGGCGGGGATAAAACGTCGATCACAGTAGAAGATGTAGTTCTTTCCGAGGTGAAATGTGATGAAGGTGCCATCAAGGAAAATTTAAAAATTGATCAAACATAAAAATCGTATACTTATAACAATAAAGTGGTCAGACAATTACACACTGTTATATTTCTCTCAAGTTCACGTTAATTCCGCCACCCGACCACATCATCCAATCGCTGCGTGATGCTGAACAATGAGTACTAGGCGGAATAATTGATAAAGAGGATTATGATGATAGAAACGGGGAGCCTAAGGAGTACGAGGAGACAGTTGATGGCCAGGAAACAGCTAAAGCCTTTGAAATTGTGTGTGTAATTGGGAATGCAAACACCTTTTTTTATTGTATTCCTCCTTCGCATTTAATTAAATTTGAGGATCTGTAATAGTTCCTCGGCGAAAGCATTCTTGAGTCGATCAATTGAAACTATTTCAAGGCGTCCATTCATGGATATTTGAAACGTTTTATCCAAACGAGAAAGTTTCGGAAAAAAACCATCATATGGGGGTTCATTGAAAGGAACGTTTCAAGCAAAACTGCGTAGCCTCTGAAGAACATCGGAGACAATAAGAGACGGTCAGCTGTTCTTGGATAAACAAGCTCAGCCGGTAAGCGAAGAGTTGCACCGTAGACGAATTCCGCCGGAAAGAGTGGACGTCGGCTTTGAAAGTCGAACGAATGCCAAGCAGGAGGAGAGGCAAATTGTCGGCTGAATGTTCTCGGTTATCTTACGCCATTAGGGAAGACTTTAGAGTTCGATGGAAGCGCTGAACCATCCCATTGGCCGCGGGATGGTAAGAAGTTGTGCGGATTCCCTCACATCCAAGAAATTGAAACATCTTTCAGAAAAGCGTTGATTCGAATTGTGCCAGTTGGTCGGTTGTCAAACGACGCGGAGATCCGAAGCGCGCAACCTAGTTCTCAAAAAGGCGGGAACGATCTACAGAAGTAGCGGAAACCCGTGGACGAAGACAACGGGCCAACTTTATCTACGTGAACGTTGCTAAACCCTAGGTCGAGTGTGTCGAACGTGCCGATCAGTAACTTTGTGTCACGATTGATGTTCACCTGCTTTCAACGAAGGCATGCCTGTGCCCACAGGCAGACGTCCCTTTGCAAACCCTTCTAAGAAAACCTTTCAGCTACTAGAAGGGTGGTTCCGCGAATACCAGGGTGCGAGAAACAACGAACTCTTTCGAAGACTTGGCGCCGCATGCATTGCGAAACTATCGGGCGAGGAGACGCTTTGGTGTTGTCGCAGAGCAGCGAACGCTGGGTTAATTAGATTTGTGTCGTCGGGCTCAATTCGAATACCCTCGTGCTGCTGGGCGTCAGACATCTTCTCATAGTCGATACCATTAGCGAGCCACAGACTGTTCGACCCGATGCGCGAAAGGGCTTCGGCAACCTCATTATCTGCGCCGCGGATATGACGGTATACGAAGTAAAACTGGAAGCGGAAATCGAGTAGTCGGATCTTGCGTTCGTTGAAGCGAGGCGAGTAGGAGGCCATGGCATGAATCAATGTGAAAATTAGAATTCGGCCACTTTCCGCAAAATTGAAAAATTCTTAAGGCTTAGGTAAGCCGCCGATAATTGACGACCGAAGGTGCTGTATCGGCGTTCCACTGGTAATAGAGACTTCGAAAAAGTCGCAGATGCTTGGGTGAGTACAGCGACGACTGCAGTGTTCGAAGCATCTTGCATCAATTATAGTTGGGCAACAGGGCGCGGATAAACCCATAAGGTTGCAACAGCGAGACCGGCCTTCAATTTCTTGTAGTCTTCACTCTGTTTTGCTTACAGTTTAACCTCACAGTTTCCGTTGGAGGTAAGTGAGGGTTAACAGCGAGGCCATCTCGGCGACATCGTTGATAAAAAATCGGTAAACATTCAGCATCTCGAAAAGTTGTCGAAGCTGACGCTTTGTGCTGGGCTTTTGGTAGTAAGAAACGGCTTTCACTTTCGCGTGCAGTGGTTTAACCCCTAGATAGGGCTCGAAAGTCGCAACAAGAACACCAATCCCCAAGTCTCCCCAAGTTCTCTAAACACTGAAGAGCGGGGATGACCACTTCCTGTCAGACGGGCGTGTGACTCCAAGCTCCATCATTTGTTCGAATTCCTTTTTTGTCTCTTAACTTGGTCGAGACGGCGATAACGCTGTGGCGGGTCCGGTGGTCTTTATATTGTGGACTATGTCGTGTTGTGGCTTCTGTCGTGTTCAGTTCAAGTTTTGGAGATCGAAAAAAGGACGACTAAAACTGACTTACAGTAAACATTTTTAATTCGCGATTTCACAATCATAAAAAGAGAGTTCCCTAGGATTCAACACAAACTCCTGTTTGATTCGCACGCTCTTCCGGCACATCGTTTGAGCGAGGCGTTTCGTAATTGGTGGGGTTTGGAAGGCGTTTAAACCCTAGTTTCCGCGCTTCAGGGGTTATCAGCTCCAAGACACTTTCTTTCCTCGAGCGGCTTATGCAATACGGGTAAAATGTGATGAAGGTGCCATGAAGCAAAATGTTTAGATGGATCAAACATACGAATCGTATACTTATAACAACAAAGTGGTCTGTAACCATTTTGAAGGGAGAGAATCCGGTTGACTAATAGATGGTGGAGCGGTATGCAAGGAGGCTGCGACCTAGGTGGAAGTCCCAATCGTGGGGGTGTCGTTAAGGACGAAACTCTTGAGAAAGTCGAGGAGCGTCCTATTGGTCCTTTCAACTTGGCCGTTTCCTTGAAGTGTCCGGGGGTCGTGCATGTCTTGTGTACGCCTAGTAGTGTGCAGAAATGGCTTAAAACTGCGCTCTCGAAGTTTGATCCTTGGTCGCTATGGATACTGTCAGGGACACCGTGTTGGGAGTCCTAACGGTTCAAGAATGTGAAAGCGACCGTCTCCGCTTCCTGATCTCGGAGTGCTTCGGCTTCAGCTGCTTTGGTAAAGTAGTCTACAATGACTAGTATATACAGGTTTCCGCGTTGTGTCAGTAGCAGTGGGCCGACAATGTCGATACCGATGCGTTCTCCGGATGATCCGACGGCATTGAGTGGAGCGAAGCGATGGGGTTGGAATTTTGGCCCTTGAAACTGGCACACGGGAAACAGGTTCTGCAGAACGTCTTGGATTTTTGGCTACCAGTATCGATGAGTAATTGCGGTTCCCATCTTTCGTTCTCCTGGATGGCCGAGTTGCTCGTGGACGTCAAAGATCACTTGGTTGACTAGGGAGCCAGGGACAACGACGCGTTCAGATTGGGAGCGATTTTGTTGGTAGATGAGGACGTCGTTCTGAATCGACAGACGGGGCCATTCGTGCCAGAGGCGTTTTGCGGAGGGGCTTGCGATGCTCATCTGAGATGCTGAAGGTTTCCGGCTGTTCAATTGGACGCGGTCATAGATGATGGCGGTTTCAGTGTTGCTGCTCTGGGTTGATGACCATTGGAAGGTTCGCTTAAAAACACCGCGCAGGCGGCGTCGGGCGTGTCAGGTATGCGTGAGAGTGCGCCCGCGTTTAAGTGTGTCTTTCCGGAGCGGTACTGGATTTCAAAATCGAAATGCTGGAGCTCCTCGTACTATCTGGCTACGGATCTGTTAGTGTCCTTCATTGTTATCACCCACGTAAGTGCGCGATGGTCGGTCCTCACGGAAGAGTAAATAGGGGCGGAAGTGTATTGTGAACGAGAATATGGCGAAAAGTTCTCGAGTTGTTGCACTTTTCTGTCGCATTTGGCGGCCCAGTTTCTTACAAGCGTAAGCGATATCTCGCTCGTACCCGTTGGAAATGACAGCTGGCGTCTTCCATCCGGACCCCAAAGGTGTCCTGTTTTTACGTTTCGGTCCCTTTGCGTTATTAACGATCAGCACAAGATGTTCAGGGCGAAGATCCTTCGGCCTACGACCCTTTTCGGTGCTCAGCTGGGTTTTCGTGGGGGTGATTAGCTACGGCTTAGTCCTGAGATCCACCTCACGCGGGCTGTTTGTGGTGGTGCTTCTGAAGGCCCGGCGAATTCGGCCTGCTTGTTCCTCAATTCCTCGTTTATGTCCGCGCAGATGGGGTCTTTATTCCGACAATGAAATCGTTCAATTCGCCGTTTCCTTCCTCGCTCATCTTTGCGGAGTTGTTTTTAGGGACTTTACCGCCGTTGGTAGAATCATTGATGCCCATTAAGCAATTACTTTAATTGATATCTTGATGACTTGTTCAGAAATTGGTTGCCTGTTCAAAAGATACATTTGTATTTACGATTGCTCAAGGTTTCGCTGCCCAACGCTGGCTAATATCTTTACACATAAATTGCGTTCGTTTACATTTCTTAAGGTATTGGGGGAATAAAGTCCAAGATAGATTAATTCAGATTCATGCTCTTTAAATGAAAAACTCTATAGTGTGTTATCAAATATGGGTTTCGCTGGAGACTGCTAAGTCTTAAGCAGAACGAAATCTCTGCAAACGAAGAGCGTTTTTTTAAGTGTAGCCGCTGCAACGTCGACCATCCTGCAATTTCGTTTGAAAGTGTTCGGCTTAAATATATGAAGGTGTCAGATTTTTAAATCCAATCTAACAGCGATTTTTTGTTAGCCTTACCATAACGTCATTACTTTGTTATCAAAACTCACTGCTTTGCTTATTAAAACACAAAGCCTGTGTCAATCGCTGACCAAAGCAATGCGTTTACTTTGAAAGCCCTTTGTGATTGCAGACTTATTTTCCTTTAATTTTAAAATTGCGACAGAAGCGATAAATTGTGTTGCCAGTGTTTCCTAGCGTTGATTGTTAACAACCTCAAGAATCTCGATTTATAAAATATTAGTAATTGAGGCCTATTACGTCGGACACAATAAGATCGGTTTAGATTTTTACTCCTTAATCTCAAGTTTTTTTAAAGTAGATTAAGTGAGCCTTAGTAGACGAATACTTGCATGGTTGCACCATCTTTCTTAACTATATTAACGCAATGACACATAAACTACACCCTTCTCCATTTATACCCACATGTCATTTAGTCGTGGTGCCACAATAACGCTATGACCTTTAACCTGGGTGTGATGGAACCCAGAACGGCTCAGAACATTATAGATACGGTTTACATTTGTAAACTTAAGATTTTAAACAAAAAGAATTGTCGCATAATTGTCCCGATTTTCCAAAAGGAATATAGGGTTATTTTAGAATTTATAACAGTTCGATACAAGAGACGAAGTATAGAAATCTTCTGGCTACCTAAATTGCTTTGCAATCAAAGCAGAAGAATAAAAAAATTATGGTGACACGTAATTTTTCTAGGTTTAAAGAATATAAATTCTGTACTATTTTCCCTTCTCAAAGAAACCGATTTAATCCAAATTCCCCTTAGAAATCTGTAAAATTGTATTTTTCAAGAAAAGCGGGAAGAACATTTGAGCAACTCAATAAGCTCAAATACTTTAAAGCAGACCCTTTAATAGTCAATGTATTAACGCCTGGGCATGTATAACAGGGTTTTGAGAATCCGTCACAACTATTAAAGTTGCTATGATAAAGGAAGGATTTCTATATATTTAAAACTTTTCGCTTGCCTTAAAATGAAAATAATCGAGCTCTACTGTGCAAATTTACCGATTCAATCCAAATTCCCTTGAAAACTGGAGAAGGCTGTTTTTCCAGGGTAAGCCGAAATGACGTTTGAGCAACTCGTTAAGCTCAAATACTTTAAAGGAGACTGATAACGTCTATTTTTAATTCTACAAACTGGGACTCGGATTCAAACAGAAAACTCCCATCATACTATTTAATCTATGAAGATTAATCATTATTGCTGCTTTAACGAATAAAACGCTGATTTGTCTTCCTGACTCATGTGTTAACTGATTTAATCAACTTTGCAATTTTACTTAGCGAACAGAGCAGCCATTCGCGAAGATGATTGGTTTTGGAGACGCGTACGCGCGCACTTGAACACTGCGCATGCACAACTCACAACCCCCCAAAAACGGTATTCAAGGCATTCGATTTTGTAGTTGAAAACATTCAACGACTATTCGAATAAACATGGGTGCTGCACAAACTGTCCTCAACGCACTCAGAAAAAGCGAACGCAACTGCGACCTCAAGATCGAGGTAAGCCAATGGGTGAACGGTAAAATCTATAATATCTCCACTTTTAAACTAAATTTTCGTGCCGTCTAAGCATAAAGTTGTTTCCAAGTCGGCGTTTTAGTAACTGCTGACAATTTATTATCTGGACAAAGGCGACCCTGAGAGGCATACGAGCTATAATTTGAATTAAAGAGTTCTTTATTGGAAACAAATATAATGTTTGTGAAATTTAAGAACGTCTTGCTACATCATATTCTGGTACTATTGAAACATTTTTCTACCCCCACCAAAATCAATTGCATTTGAGCGAGTATGTTTAATGACTCCTTAATTTGAGCACTTGCACACATTCATTCCAACGCATCGTGGGGCAACTATTATGCCATGACCTTGACTCATGCCATCAAGGACCGACCCATTCTATGTAATACCGAATTCATCAAAAGATTGCAGACCCAAAAAAACTGTATTGTATCTGGCGAATTAAAGCCTTGATTTGTTGGAGAAATCTTTTTTCTTTCTCTTCGTATTTTGTTTTTGACGATGTCTTCTTTTAAACTCCCTTCATCCCAATATCCTTCTCCTCATATAAATGTTATTCTTCCTTTGCTGTACTTAATTTTCTTATAACTGTTTTTGAACTTTTCTCTCCTTTCTGTACTACTTGTCCTACGACGGGAGTTAACTCGCGCGTCAAAAATTGTTCTACGCGCACACACGATTTTCATCAAGACGATTTTAACATGCACATTGAATGACGTCTTCATGCGTGCTGCTTGTTAACCATATTGAAAACCAAACTAAAATCGATTTGGTGGAGCCTAACAATAAGCTCATTACTTTGAATCATGCCTTCCGTGAACCACCACGTTCAAAGAAACACTTCTTTGCTAATAAATGCACCTAGCGGTTGAAAATCTGAGAACAAAGCAATACACTTTGTTTTAGATCCCTTCAGAACTTATTGCAGACTTTTCTCTATCCCACAGCAAATGAAATTAGTGAAAGAAGCGATAACTTCGGTTAGCAGTGTTGTCAAGCTTTGATTTTCCACACTCCTACCGCGCTCGATATAGTAAATGCCAGTCCGTCGTAAAGTGTTCCTTTAAAATAAAGTTTAACTTGGTAGACTGTTACTAGCATGTCTTTGCAATCTCCTGACTGCCTGAGCTATTGAACGCAATGACGCATTTACTACACCCTTTTCTAATCACACCCAATTATCATTTCGTCGTGGTGCCACAATCACGCAATGACCTTGAAACTTGGTGAGAGTTAACCCACAACGGCTTCAAAGCATTGCAGACTATAAGAAATACGGTTTAATTATGTAGACATAAGCATTAAAGAAAAAACCCATGTGCCGCTCTTAAGGATCAATCTCGTGGCAAGAACCGAAAATGCCTCTTCGTCTACGGCAAGGCGAAAGGCGGCGACGACGACGAAACTGATTGTGTCTTGACTTTGCCGCAATTCGAGCAAGACGGGCAAATTGACGTTCGTTTTCCGCGTCTCGATAGGCGCGGCGTTGCCAGCATAAACGGTGAGTTTTCTGTCGCTACATTTTCGTTTTGTCTCAAAAGAAAGAAAGTTCACATCGCCGTGCTTTTGGTCTTTCAGGAAACGTTTACTGTATTGGTGGATACACGGCTGGACAAACAGTCACGGTGATCGATGGCCAGACGGGACGCGTCACGCAGGCGCAACCACTCGAGACCCCTCGCTTTTGGGCAGCTGTTGCCGTGTCTGTCAACGAATTGTTTGTCTGTGGCGGCTACGGAGAAGGAAGCGGGGTCGGTTGTCTGTCGAGCTGCGAGCGCTGGGTGGAAGGAAGGTGAGTTGTTTGTGTAACATTAATGTTGTCCGCCATGTTTTCTTCTATTTTTTTGTCCTTAAGTCCATCCTGGCGACCGCTGACGCCACTCAAAAAAGGACGCTACCGGGCAGCCGCGATTGTCTTGTCTGGAGAGGACGCCTTTCTGCACAACGCACCGCATCTCCTCTTGACTGGGGGGACAGATGGTGGCCGCAGTCTGTCCGACGTGTCGCTGCTTAGTCTTGGGGGGGACGGAGATGCCCCAATGTGGGTTGACTTGGCACCGATGAACCACGAGCGCTGCTCCCATGGAATCGCTCTCTTTGCTGGTCGCATTCTCGTTGTGGCCTGTTCTGCGGAGATGCTGACGCCCCCGCGGGAAGTCGGCGACCCCGGCCAGTGGACTGGCCTACACCAAATCGGTGTTTGGACTTCCTCGGTTCGCCTCGCAGTCTACCAAAATCGTCTGCTTGCTTTCGGTTTGTCCAAGTCGTGATGGAAATTATTCGTATTTTTATTATCTTAAAGACTCACTTCCTTCTTATTTACATTGAAGAAAAACTTGGCGGTGGCGAATCACAAATTCAGGAATTCGTCGCCAACACAACCGGACAAAATGGCGACGAGGAAGTAAGATATTTTTCATGTTTCATTCGCATTTCATACACTTAAATGTTGTTAGACAACTGACGAATTGGCGTTGAAACCGTTGCAATTGCGGTGATTTAACTGAATGCGTTTCTCGTTTATTTTTATCAAAGATTCTCCCTTAATTGTTCCTTTTGTGCTTCGTTGCAGGTTGATTTGACACGGTTCAATTGGCGCCGCATTGCCGGTTGTCCAGATGCTCTCGAATACATTGAAGGCGCCGTCGTCGTTCACATTAACGGAAACCTCCTAAATAATTCCGCATGATTTATTAAATCAAATATATTGCTCAAACACATTCACTGTACATTTATTGTTTTCTTCTGGATATAAGCTATAAATAAGGCTTGTTTCTTTGATTAACGGATTTGTATCTAGCTTTTAAAGGAACATAAGGTTTGTCACATAAGTGACTGTAAGCGGATTTTAAACTAATTAGGCTGCGTAAGAAGGGGGAATACGTCAATCGAATAGGAAAAAAACAATGGCTACATTTGATGAATATAATTAAATAGGATGGGTGGGAATGTGACGATAAACAAATGCATGATAATCTGTTAATTGATGAAGGCAATCTTTTTTTGTTAAGCTAATTTTTTGGGCGTTTCAAAAACGGGAAAAAATCCCCGTTGGATCCTATTTCTTGTGCCATTCCGGCATCATTGTGTTCTAAAACGAACATGAATTGATTGCGGGATGTAAACTATTCCTTGATAGTAATAAATAGTCTCTTTGTGGTTAAATAAGTGCTCTTGTTTGGAAATGCATATCGTTTTAGCAATATTTCTTTTTATCGGATTGGGGACGAAGTGATGGTGTTTGCTTGTAATAAGAATGACCCAGTACCTCAAAGAGAGGTTTTTTTCAGAAGTTATTTAGCAGCACCGTTAAAAGAGTGCAGCCTTAGCTGACGCCACCTGCGAATTGGAATTCTTCTCATTCATTACAAGAAGGACTTTCTCCGCCTCAAAAGCATCAAAAAGAAGGCTTCAAATGGATTACGAGTTTTTCATGCTATATACACGTAGGAAACGTGTAGGAAATATGTTAACCAGTGTCCATCATATCCGTTTCATTTCTATCCAGCTTTTGAAATCTTACAACGGCATTTGATAATTGTTATCATTTATCGATTTGTTGCGGAACACTGGTCATTAGTATCTCAATACTAAGATGAGCGCTGATTGGACGTATTTTAAACCTATTGTATTTCGTCGGTCTATGATGATGAGTACGATAAAGTTGGGGTTCCGTGTTTTCTACTTTTAGATACCATTTCTCGGAGATATTTCGAAACAAAAATGTTCACTGCTGAAATGCAAGCATCCCGCGAGTTTTAATGGCAGAAATGTAGCAAAGCATGACAAAATACAGATCCTTATATTCAATACACAAAATAAGCGCTTGCATTGCCGAATATTCACCGATTTTAAAGGCTTCAACTTTTTACTGATCACAAATAGTCTCCTTAGACTCGCCGTTTCTATTTTCATCGTCATTTGAGGTGAAAGGAGTCCTTCTTGTCACTTATTATTAGTACACGTTTCGTACGCTAACGTTGTCGGAAAAGTCTGAATCCACATAGGTGTCAGAACGAATGTGGTTGGTGCTGATTGCAAAAATACGTTCGTTTATTGTCGAAAAAGAGTTTGTGGAGTCATCGACGACAAAGAGGGACATCCTGAACACATCTCCGAACGCGAAGGAGGAGCTGGAAGAGAAAGTTTACTACGAGGACGAGGAGAGAGAGTCCCAGCCACTATTGAGGATATAATCGGGTGACGCGGGAGTTCTATCACGACAGTTACCATTGTTCTTGGCTAGCTACTTTGGTCTTCGAAGCCGATAAACTAGATACAAAAGAACAGACGCCATGGTGGATTAAAGGGAAAGAAACGTCCATTGATTGCCGAGAGTTAAGAAGTGTGAAGTTTAACTCACAGCTAAAACAAGATTGACTAGTTCCAAAGGGGTTGTTCATAAGGATGACATTTGAACTTTAAGGTTTTCATGTCGAGTTTCCAGTTACGATGCAATTATGTCTAATTAAGTTGCACCACTGTGCATGATACCGAGGCGGAATATATGATGTAATAACATTCTGATAAACTAAGATAAACCCTTTTCTCGAATCATCAAAGAATGTCAACTGTCCTTGTTATTTAAGGCATAATTTCCGGTCTTGGATGTGTTGGCTCTCTCTCTCCAACTGCTTCCGATAGATAATTCGGCGCTATTTAAGGTAATGG
Source organism: Proteocephalus fallax (assembly GCA_028672205.1). Taxonomy (NCBI): domain Eukaryota; kingdom Metazoa; phylum Platyhelminthes; class Cestoda; order Proteocephalidea; family Proteocephalidae; genus Proteocephalus; species Proteocephalus fallax. Next base: position 81,400 of record JAPUBX010000351.1, read on the forward strand.
GAAAGCCCGCGTCCCTCCTGAAAGGTAAAATATAACAGTAAAACAAGAGGTGTTCCACTATCACCACTAAAAAATAAGGCGATTGCTTGATTTTAAATATGTGGGGCCATTCAAAGCCTCATTATCATTATTATTCAAGCATATTTTTACCAGGACCTCGCATGGGATATTAAGGACACACATGTAATGCACGACATGACAGGATAAGAGGCAGCCATCTTGCCTTTCTATCTTTCTATAGCGCGATGTTCGATCTTATAGTGTTTATAACCCTCTGGTTCACTCAAAGTGAGGCAACTCACTTTCTCCCGTCAAAAAGGATGCCTTTCGCTATACGAACCAACCGCAGACGCTCAACTTCCTCCACACACCCTACAGCGACATCCTCCCTTCTTCCACACGATAAACCAGTTGGGTAGTTACCCGTTATAAGGACTTCTCCCATTTCCGCCAAAAGCTCTTATTTTGTTCCAACTTCTTCCTATATCGCATTCCTTATTATATCTTCTTTCGTAAGGGTCACTTACACGATGCGTGTACCTTCTACTAATCTTCCTTCGTAAGTATAGGTCACTCGCCAATTTAATTCGCATTATTCATTGGGTTGACTGTTTTTTGGGACACCCTCTTGCAGAATAGAGGTTACTTATAACTAAGACTGCAATTTGGTTCTTCTAGAGTGAGACAAAACACTTTCCCCTCCAATACAGGATGCCTCATACTGCATACTACAAGGACACAGCCTCGGAAGTTTTATCCCGTTTTACTAGACCACCTTTCGGCTTCCCTATTTCATTTTAATGTCTTTCGTATTTCCAAATTCTCGTTTGCCCTTATCCATTGTTTAAAATAAAAAAAACAGTGCTATATTTTGTTCGCTCTAGAAGTCAAGATGAACTGCTGCAGGTGGGTAGCAGGAATTGGCCATAACGATGACATTTGAACTTCAAGGTCTTCGTGTGAAGTTTCCAGTAACGCCGCAATTTGTTCTGATTAAGTTGCATCACACTGTTTTGAAGGTTGTGTAGTCTTTTGTGCATGATACGGAGACAGCATATTTGATGTCATAACAATCTGATTAACTAAGATTAACCCCTTTCTCGAATCATCAAAGGATGTCGCAACATTCCTTGGAATTGAACCGCGCCGGTAATCCGTTATCTATTTAAATTTCAGGGTTTGATAGAGTCTATTACAATTATGAATCTTTTAAATAACAAACAGGTTGGTTTCATAGCAACACAGTCTACTTTAAGGATTCAAGTAACAATGCAAATATACATTTTACAAAAAAAATTAACCCAGGATTCTGGAAATGTATTTTAAGTGCATATCAAACGTGAATCTAAACGACAGTATTTCGAAAACCTAGTCTTCATGTAAAAATGACTTTTACTACTGCTATTGACTGAGAAGTACAACGGCTACACCTTCGCGTGGTAATTACCATGATTCATTTGTTCATAAACATCACAAATGCTAAGTTCGTGGACGCGTGGCTGTCTCTCGACAATTCACGTGTTTGACTTACCACAAATTAAATTTATTTCAAAGGTTATTATGACTTTTCCTCCTTCTCTTTTAAATATCCAAGGAGGTAGCAAGGGATATCAGTCGATGGCACAGAAAGCCTCATAACATAAATGCTTTTTTGGCGAGAAAATCTTCTGATCTACAAAGAGCGACGTATATGTTAAAACAATACTACTCTTTTTACCATTGTGACACGTTCTGCCTATCCGTGTTTGGAAAATAACAGATTACGTTTTCACTAATATCTGAGGTTGCTCCGTGCGAATCCGACTACCAGTCGTGCTACGACACATACGACTCGCATCTGTAGACATAAAACGCCAGGTTATATGACTCTTAATCTTCCGTGAGGAATCTTTAGCGTAAATCGCCCTACGACTACATCGATAGCAACCTTTTTCTCACAATCCGTGCTATTGACGACCGATTTTTGTTAATCCGAACGCGAAACATACTACAACGCCCATGACTCACATTGATAGACATTAAACCACGGTGATATGACTTTCTTCATCCTACGCGTGCAATCTTTCTGCGTAATTTACCAATCATAGTTGAAGCATGAAAAACATTTACAATCGTGAACAATTATTGAAGTGGCGTTGAACGATGATTTCTTGAATAGAGAAAATAGGCAGACCACTAGAAAACGAGTTTGTTTTCAAAAAGTCTATGAATGGTTAAAAAGTCAGAAGATTTAATGCCGGGGAAAATAACTGGAGAATAATATCCAATAATGGGAATTATACAAAGTTTTTTATGTGGCCAGAGCTTAAACCAAGTCTCCTGAACCGACTAACTAGGAAGCAGAGGCGACAGCATTTACTAAAGACGGCATCCACATGATCACTCCATGATTACTGATTGTTAAAAATTACGTCGAGGAATTTCGATTTTGAGCTCGAAGCGAAATTTCGGAGTGAATGGATTTCGGGAGTGTCAACAGCGGCTGCCAGGAGCGGCTCCGAAGACCAATCGCTAACCTCAGCAACTGCCGTCCCGAGCTGTTGAGAATCACCATCCGTCTTCCATGCATGGCATAACGTCACGTCATCGGCGTATTTTATAAGTGTCACGTCGTTAGAGGGCCGAAGGCTTGACGTGTAATAGTTGAAAAAGAATGGAGATAGCACTGCTCCTTGTTGTACACTGCAGTTATTACGCAAGAAAGTGGAGGCAGCATTTCCGACTCAAACATGTTGGCGTCGATTAGAAAAATAATTTTGAAGCCAATTAATCAACCATCCTTCAAGCCATCTTCACGTGGTTCAGAAAGGATGCGGCAGCAAGAGATATTGTTGAAAGCAAAGGAGAAGTCCAAAAAAGTGAAGAGTAAAGGGTGTGACATGACGTATCCACGGCGTCTTGAGTGTTTCTATTTGATTTATAAGCAAACTGAAACTGGTCATCGGCAGCTTTTAGCGTGTCATCTAGATTAGAGAGGAAGTTCTTCTCAATCATTTTAAACCACACATATGAGTTGTCGATAGGTCTATATTTCACAGGTCCGTTTCAAAATGTGTGTTATACCGACGTCTCTCAATTTCTTAGGAAAGAAGCATTCTCCTAACGAATGATTGACTAGCTGTGTGACAAACTGGGAAATAATTAAAACGGCACTTGAACATCCGGCTTGAATTTAAGAAATGAAGTCTACGCGGGTCTATGTGTTTGAAAAGGCAAGATGTTTGTCAAGTCTCGGCAACTGATGATGAGGGCAGCTGTGTCCTTGTGTGACTCAGTTTAAGGAATCCTGTATTGAGGAGAGAAATATCGTTACTTCACTCTAGATGAACAAGATAACAGTCTTCGCTGTCATAGAAGACGACAATTGCCTGTCGTGTGTAGTTAAACGGACGTCAGTGTCTTGTATGCGCATGGTTGACATTTTGTGTCAATGAAATCCCGTGCGATGTCCTGGTAAGATAACGGGCGTTAAAATAAAAACCCATCACATTTTTACTCAAAGCCTCATTATCATCATCAATCAAGCATATTTATTATCATATAGATTTGTTTATTTATTCACACACGCTCTCCATTCAATGCTTTCTCTTTTATTGTGGCTGCTTGGGACGTGCTTTTTGTTCTACGTTTACCCTTGCAAAACTTCCTATCAAAGGTCTATCATTTCTTAGATCACAATCACCCCCATAAAAGAGCGTCACTATGATACTAGAAATAATAAAGAAACCAATGAAAATTGATCGAAATTTAAATTTTTATGCAGATAATGCGCAAGTCATTGTTTTTATAATTAAATAAAAATAGCGCGACTCGAATGACGAATAGTTTTGGGTTAACGATATGTGCTTCAGTCATTGGTTCTTTTCTCGTTCGCCGTCTTATCGGAGATGTCATGCAGTTGCATAGTTCATCTGGTATCGGAAATGACTCGGTAGCGGTGTAGCGGTTAACAACCTTGCTCTGTTGGTGATGAACCTTTGTTCGACTCCCAGATCGTCGCGAATTTTGTATGGTTTTTTATCCGCCTGTCTCGCAGGTTGGACTACTCACGATTGAGCAGTACTTCGAGCAGAAGACGCACAGGGGTCTGGACGCCACGGTGGACTTTCTCCAGAAGAATCCCAACGCCCGCTTCGTCTACGCCGAGGTAGCCTACCGATTTCGTTCTACTGCGTAGAACTGGTTTCAGATGGGTACGTCACATATGCGCCTCATATTTTCAAGACTCCACACGCAAATAGTTTTCCTCCGCATCACTGACCCATCTCGTGAGGCTCCAACAACATGCTTTGTCGTGTTTGTGAACATTTCAAAGAAAATTCGATCATTAAAGTTATTCTGTTCTGCTTCAGTAGTAGTGGTTGTAGGTGTAGTGAAATTAGTAGTAGTAGTTGGTGTTTTGACAGTTGAAGAATTAGAAGGTAGTGACTGTATTAGTGACGATTCGTCTACTTTCAGTTCCTCTTTACCTTAAAAGTTTGCCCACTTCTTCGCCTTAAAGACCACGATTCTCGGTAATATGTTGCCCAGTTCTACCCGTAGTTGTCTTACCGAGGAAGTCGAAGATTTAATTGTTTTCAATTAATCCTTTAGCCGTACCAATGATAGAGTTTACCTTGCTGCAGGTGGTTCTCGTAAGAAGGTTCCCCAGATATTGGAGCTTCTGATCGCGCCGCCTCTTTCGCAGCGCACTGTAGCCAACCAAATCCGTCTTCTCATTCTTCTGCTTCTTTTTCTACTGCTCCTACTTTCTTCCCCTTTTTTATTCTTCTTCTTTTTCTCCGATCATCATCATTCTTTTACTTCGTCATCTTTATCTTCTTCTCCTCATGCTTCATAACAGCGATTATTTGTCGCGGCGCGTTCCTTTTCGGCTTCGGTCTTACTTGCCGCTACGACAGCACGAGAGTCACCAGTTTTTTTGTCTGGCCGCTTCATGTCTGGCCGTCGTAAAACGTGGTCGCCTCAACGTTGGAAAAAAACTAAATGTACTTATTGGTGTTTGTCACAAATCACTATTTAATAAAATGCACTCAGGAGTCCACAAATTAAAATGCAAACAAATTCTGGACGTTCGTAAGAATTTCTGCGAACAAAATGTTAACCAATCTTTCTGAATCTTATATTTTAAATTAAATAACCGCGATCCGTATGCCAGCATCGAAATAGTAATTGATAAGAATGCTATACAGCCAGTTTTATTTTAATGTAGTTCCTAGGTAAGTTAACCAAACAGTGTTTCTCATAGACAATTTAATATTTGCGATTTTAAAGGATAACATTTCTCCGAACTTAGCAACTGATTTATTTCCGATAATATTTTTAAAAGTTTAAATTGCTTGGAAGTGATAGTTAAAGACATCGGTAATGCCGATACTAAAATGATTATGGCTGTTTATATATGTTTGTTCTGATTCGAATTTCTTCGATAACTTAAAGACCACGAATCCTTTTTATGACATACGCTTCTAAAAAGGATAACGCATGAGAACGCAAACCAAAGTATAATCAAGATTTGTCTCTTTATTTTATAATACAAAGGCACAACGTTAAGTCGGCGATAAAACGTTCGTAGACGAAAATCTGTTCGTGTGTGTTAGAACAAAAGGGGCCTTTTAGGTCACTGTAAGTCTCTTCAATTAGACTCTTCGTCGACAGTTTAAGAGATACAATAAAGATGGCTGGTGGGGACGCAGGTAAGCCGACGGTAAATTAATGGGCAAAGTTTGTTAGATGCGTGGGTGTGCAGATGACGCGACCGCTTCGTGTACGGGTGGTCGTGAATGCATAAGAAGATGACACAATCGATTTTCGTGGAAAAATCGCGTTTTTGGTTGGCCAGTCAGTTCGGACAGATTGCGAATTGGAAGAGCATTGAAAAATCTATCCTCGACGAAAGCATTATTGAGTCGATCAATCAAACTGTTTGAAGGCGTAACGTTTAATCCGAACGAAAATAATCTGGGGGTAAAAAGAGGACGACGGACTGGATCACAACGTAAGTCCTGTTTTTAAGCTGTGTGTCGACCTGAGACATCTAGGGTCTAATTTTGTTAGGCCGAACGCTCCGATCAAAACTGCGGACTGCGAATTTTAAAAGCATCGAAAATCTATCCTTGACGAAAGCATTATTGAGTCGATCAATCAAACTGTTTGATCGTTTTGAACGTTTAATCCGAACGAAAAAGGACTATCATCTGGGGGTAAAAAGAGGACGACGGACTAGATCACAACGGAGAAAAACGTGAGTCCTGTTTTTCAGCTGTGTGTCGACCTGAGACATCTAGGGTCTGGTTTCTTTAGGCCGAACGCTCCGATCGAAACTACGTAGCCTCTGAATAACATCATAGACAAGCAGAGACGGCGCAGCTGTTCTTGGATTAACAAGCTCACCCGGTAAGCGAAGACCAATTCCGCCGGGCAAAGAAGCAGGACGAGAAGCAAATTGTCAGCCGAATGTTCTCGGTCATCTTTAGACATGAGGGAAGACTTCAGTGTTCGATGTAGGCGCTCAACAATCCCATTGGCCGCGTGATGGTAAGAAGTTGTGCGGATTCGCTCGCATCCAAGAAGATGGCACACGGAGATCCGAAGCGTGCCACCAAGTTCTGCAGAAAAGCGGGAACGACCGTTTCTGCGCCGATGTTTGCTAATGTTTTTCTCCTAGGACAGCTTGTTCCTCCATTCCTCGTTTATGTCCGCGCAGATCCTGCTGATGGGGTCTTTATTCCGACAATGTTATCGTCTACTTCGCCGTTTCCTTCCTCTATCATCTTTGCAGAGTCGTTTTTGGGGACTTAACTGTCGTTGGGCAAATCATTGATGCCCATTTAGCAATTACTTTAATAGATATCTTATTTACTTGTCAAGAAATCATCTGCCGGTCTCTGCTTGGTTTCTGAAAGGCGCAGAACGTGGCCGAAAAACCAATGACATGCCGCGTATAGTTGTCCAATGACAACGCTCTTGACCTTCTCTAACTAAAAGCGAAACACGACCGCTAGAATAGTGCCGATCCACGTTTTTGGGTTATTATCTGCCGGTCTCGGATAAGTTTCCGATATGCGCCGAACTTAAACAATCAACCATTGAAAGCCGCTCTAGACCTTCTTTAACTGCGCGACACGACCGATTTCACGGTGCAAAACCACGTTTTTCAGTATAATATAATTGTAGTGGCTTTATTGAGGTCACGAGGACAAAAACTTTCAGCAGTAATAATAGGCAATTTGACAAGTATTAGATGTGAAAATTGTCTTTTAGTTCCTGTTTCACCTGCTCTGGTGATACTAAAAATCGGGACAAATAGGGAATGACCGAATTGCGAGATGCCGCCGTTCTTGTTGGTATTGAACGGTATAGTCTACGCATTGGTCGAAGAGATTTACATTTAGATAAACTGGGATAGAGGGGATGGGAGGGGTCACTTATAATACGAGCGCCGATTAGTGAGCAATTATTGAAGTTGCGTTGAACGATGATTTCTTGAATAGAGAGAATAGTCAGATAACTAGAAAACGAGATTATTCTAAAAAGTCTATGAAGGGTTAAACAGTCAGAACATTTAAGGCCGGGAAAACTAGGAAGCAGAGTCGACGGCATCTACATGATAACCGACTGTTAAAAATAATGCCGAGGAATTTCGATTTTGAGCCTGAAGCAGACGAATAGAAAATTCTGCTGAAACGGCATTTTTCCTAGGTTTAAAAGATTAAAAATGTTTTATTTGTTACAAAATAATGTAAAATAATCATTAATGAGATATTAGGTTTTACTGAAACACTAATAGTCGATTATGGTGTTTCAAAAAGGTTGTCACAGTTCTTTTTTTTTTTACCAAAATGGCTCTGCATTGTACAGCTTACTGTAAGGTCATTTATCGACCTCATGTTGTAGTAAGCAATGGAAAATTAGGGTTTTTGTTTGAGGAAATTATCCACAAAAAAATGATTCTATGTACCGATTTTAGTTGAATGGTTAAATTTCGTTTTTTAATCATGTCTGTTTTAAAATAGCAAACTCAAGAATTAAAAGGTTGTAACGCCCCGGTGTTTTACCAGAACATATCGCAAAATATAAAGGACACAGAATGTCAACTGCGCGCTAATAGGACGCCATCTCGTTTCAACCACCTTTAGGCGGGGTGGCCGTTTTCTATGACGGTGAACATTGCAATCTGGTTCACCTAGAGTGAGACCAAACACTCTCCCCTTCAATACAGGATGCCTCACAACGGATTTCACAAGTACACAGGCGCCTTCATCCACAGTTGCCTAGACTAGAGCAACTTCCTCCCTTACCAAACCAGCATCGTAGTTTTCCCGTTATGAAGACCCATCCCATGTTTACCCTAAGTCTATATTACCTCTCCATCCATTTATAACTGTTTGCATCATTATATCCATTCCTTTCATTTCAATGCGTCTCCTCATTATGGCTGCCTAGGATGTGAACACAATATTCGGCCAATTCTTCCTTTTAAACTTTTATGTTGCGATACCGATCGATAATTTTTAAAGTTGCGAATTAAAAGCGGCGTGAAATTTGTGCAATCAACGCATTAACCCTCGGTTGAATCTTAAAACTAAGCCAGATGGTCTTACTGATCAAATTGACGTTATAGAAAAGGCTTTTCAATGGCCGCCATGACGCGTTTGCCAAACTTAGTATACTTCAAGCGTTTAATTTGCCTTTCTTGCATAATTTACCTCGTTTTTATTTCGTTCATTCTTGTTCAATTATTTTACACCTGCTATGTACAATCGCAACTTGTTAAATCAGTTTTGTCTGTTGTAGCATTTAATGCTGAAAGTTCTGGTCCTCGTGACCTTAATAAAGCGAATACCATTTTATTATTATTATTATTATTATTGGCAAAGGACAACAATTATTTAAATTGTCTGCCGAGTGTCTTATTGATTTTAACAACGGCCGCGTTGCGTAGACCCTTAAATAATAAATTTATTATTTCATTATACTGATTCTGTGTCAATTCAATAATAAAGTTAAAAAAATAATTTCATCAATTTTTGTGCTTTTATAACAGGGTTTTTAGAATCCGTCTTAACTATTAAGATTGCTATGATAAAGGAAGGATTTCATTGTGTTTCAAACTTTTCGCTTACCTGAGAATGAAAAAAATTTCTTAAATCGAGCTCTACTTTGCTAATTTATTTTGTCAAAGAAACTGAATCAATCCAAATTCCACGTTAAAACTGTAAAAGGTTTTTTTCAAGTAAAGCAGGAAGGGCGTTTTAGCTACATATTAAGCTCAAATAATTAAGCAGACTGATCATGTATTTTTTTTAAATTCTACAAACTGGGACTCGGATTCAAACAGAAATCTCCCATCATACTATTTAATCTAAGACCATTTTTCAGTATTGCTGCTTTAACGAATTGAACGCTGGTTTGTCTGCCTGACTCATGCGTAAACCGATTCAATCAATTTCGCAATTTTATCAGCGAACAGAGCAGCCATTCGCCGAGCTGATTGGTTTAGGAGACGCGTACGCGCGCACTTGAACACTGCGCACGTACGACTCACAACCCTCCAAAACGCTATTCAATTTTGTAGTTCTAAACATTCAACGACTTTAAATGGCTTCTGCACAAATTATCCTCGGCAACCTCAACGCACAAAGAAACAGCGGACGCCACTGCGACCTCAAGATCGAGGTGAGCCAATGGGTGAACGGTATAATCTCTAATATCCCCACTTTTAAACTAAAATTTGGTGCCGTCTAAGCATAACGTTTTTTCCAAGTCGGCGTTTAAGTAACTTCCGACCGTTTATTATCTGGACAAAGGCGACCCTGAGAGGCATACGAGCTATAATTTGAATTAAAGAGTCCTCTATTGGAGTCAAATAGGGGTGCTTCTTGCATTCTGACCTTTGAGAGGAACCGATTTGAGTTGATGAGCCCATTAATAACTGATATAATGTTTGTGAAATAGAAGAACGTCTTGCTAAAACACATTCTGGTATCTACACCACCACATCAATTGCATTTGAACGAGTGTGTTGAATGACTCCTTAATTCGAGCACTGGCACACATTCATTCCAATGCATCGTGGTGCCACTATTATGCAATGACCTTGACTCATGCTATCGGGGACCGACCCATTCGATGTAATTCCGAATATATCAGAGGATTGTAGACCCCTTAAAGAACGGTATTGTGTCTGGCGAATTGAAGCCTTGATTTGTTGGAGAAATCGTCGAATATTTTCAGCTGATTTATTAAATTTTCATCATAAAAACCGTCCACATGCTGAAACTGGAGCATGGAAACGATAGCGACAAGCTTTGCATTTCTTTCGATGTTATCGCCTGTACATGATGTTTTATCCTATAGAATTCGGCATTCACGGGTTCCACGTTGTTCAGCCTAACTTGCAAACTTTGCATTCAAAATTATCATAAGTAAATGATAATTGCTACTTCGTTTTTAAAATGCTTTTAATTTCAACTACCAAACTTAGCCTAATGTTTGCAGCACGATTGATTCAGTCAAACAAATATTAACCCAAGATGTTTTTTTTCTTGATCTTAATCTTGATCGCTTGTTGGGCAACGGGAAAACTTTATAACTAGATTGGCGATAATGAGTACCAACTCGTGACTCCTGTTGTGCTTGTGCTAAAGTCTCGTAGTCGATATGGGGCGTTGTGGTCAAACCATTTATTGTGATACGCGAAAGAGCATCAGCGACTGGGTTGGCGACTCCCTTAACGTGCCTGAATTCAATGTTTAATTGCGGTAGGAAATCCTGTTGCCGTATTTCTCTCTCCGCGTACTTGGCAGATGATGAAAGGGAAGCTGAAATAAGTTGTAAATGGTCCGTAAAAACCGTATAAGTTGAAGCCTCAGCCCAATGTCGGAAGTGGCGGATGGCTGCATAGACCGCTAATAATTCGCGTCTTAAAATACCATAGCGTTTTTCCGTCGCCGAGAAAGCTTTCCAGAAAAAGGCCAGTGGTTGTTGATGATCTCCGCCCTTTTGATGTAAAACGGCACTAGCAGCTACGGTCGACGCGTCTACCATAAAAGATAAGCGAGCGTTAGCGTTCGGGTGAAAACGCAAGGTACATTTTGCCAGCTTCTGTTTCAAAGAATCCACGGCTGACAGTTAATCATATTTCAAGTGTAATGGCCCGTTGGCTCTACCGGTCAATGCATGCAAGGGCAAAGAGATGGAGGCACAATTGGGTATGAATCGGCGGTAAAAATTAATCATAACCAGAAACCGACGAAGCTGGCGGCGAGTCTTGGGGACTGGGAAACTTTAGACGGCCTTGAACTTTTCGGGCAGGGGTAAACATCCTTTGGAAGGTGTCCGAGGTACTGAACCGATGACGAGCCGAAACAACATTTGCTCTCGTTGATTACTAGACCGTTATGATTTAGACGCCGATAAACCTCTTCTACGTGTGTTAGGTTCTCCTCCTGTGTCGTGCTGGCGATCAAGATATCGTCGACATATACGAATACATAATCTAGCCCGCGAAAAAATGGAATCGAGGAAACGCTGGAAGGTCTGGGCGGCGTTCCGCAAACCAAAAGGCATTCGTAAGAACTCAGATAACCCAAACGGTTTCTTGATGGCGGTTTTGGGAATGTCTTCCGCTGCGATGGGAATTTTGTGATATGCGCGCGTGAGGTCGACGGTTGAAAAAATAGTTATTCCGTGAAGGGAGGCAACGCAATTTTGAATATGGGTAATTGGGTAATTGTCGTGTTCAGTTACTGTCTTTAAGTCCTGAAAATCACCACAGGGCCTCCAATCCCCTTGAGTCTGTTTCGTGACGATGTGTAGAGGAGAGGACCAGCTGCTGGAGGACGGTCTAATAATGCCTCGAGCCAGCATTATATCAGTATGGGGCAACATGTGCTACAAGTTACACGTGCATTCGTGCAGGCGTCCATCAGGCATCGTTCTCGGATATCGAGATACAAATTAAATGCGTGGCGAAAATCAGCGCCGATTATCAGGGATGGAATATGCGCCACGATAAATGTCCAGGACAGCAGGGGCTTGAGACCTAGGTTCAGGTAAAGGCGGCGGCTTCCATACGTTGGGATTCAATAACGGTTTACTGCTGGTAAAGAATGACGATTGTCGGTCGGAGTTAGAAACGGGTATAGCGCCTGAATCCAGCATGAAACAAAGATTATTGCTGGGGTACAGAATGGAGAGTACGCGGCTTTTCGAGGGAGCGCCAGATGAGTCGACCGCTATTACACGGAGAACGACAGTGTCGTGCGTTAGGCCCGAAGTTCGTGTGATACCAACATAAACCGTCAGCCGCGTCTTTTAGGGGAGGCGATTACTGCGAATTTCGTGAATTTGAATTGAGGCTCCGTTGGCGGTTACGTCCTCGAAATTCGGCGCGTAGCTTTGTTTCCATCTGGTGAACCAGGCGTTGCATTTTTTCGTGTCAAGCTGGGTTTGTGATCTCATTCCTCTCTTGGCTCGGTTGTCTTGCGAAGGCGGCGATATATCCTTGTTTCGCGTCGGCTTCAGCTACCCTGTCGGCCATTTAGGCAAGCTGCGTTAGATGGACATCTTCGGCAAGTGCGACAATTGTCCGGATTGCTGGCAGAAGTTTTTTTAATGAAAAAAAGCCTTGATAAAGCGATCATTCACGCCCATGTCACTGCAAATGCAAAATGGTTTGCGGTCCCCTATTTCAATATTGTTCAGGAGGAAATCCACATTTTCCAAATCGGAATTTCGCATCTGACTAAGCATCGCTTCTCTAAGCGTTGTATACGGAGTTTCGCCAGTAGTTGTGGTGGCGTGGGAGAAGCGGCTGACCAACTCAGGCGTCAAAGCGCCTACCAAATGATAGAATTTTGTCAGCTCCTTGGTGATGCCAAGACAGGAGAATTGTGCTTCGATGACAGTGAACCATGCTTTCATATCAGCTGGCCAGACTGGGGGAATTTTGATCGACACCGCGGCGATTTGTTCGTTGGATTCCATTTGTTTTTGTTTACCGAAAACAAACGTGGTAAGTGACGAAAACAAAATTAAAATGCTCGCCAATTGAAGGGTTCAATTATAGATCTGTTCTTATCCTAACGGCCCAACCGAATATAGGTAAACAGAACGACCACTTCGTATGTTCGAATCGGAAGGTGTGTCAATTTATCGATTTAAACAAACGTTAATAAATCAGTACACTAAAAATCTCTAACTTATCAGTTTCGTCGACGTCCTTCTCTTCTTCTTCCATTTTTTTTTGTACTTTCTTTCCTTCCTGTACTACTTGACATTCTTCTAGCACAGTCTCATTATTTTTCGCAACTTTTCTGATAGTTGAATTCTTACTTGTTCTTCTTCAACGAAGTTTTCTCTATTACTAGTTTATTCATATTCTCGACATCATTCATAATCTTCTTCTTAAGTTCTACCTTCAACGTCTTTCTTCGACACTGTAATATGTTAAAACAATACTGGTTTAGGTCGCAAGATAAACGTCTGCTTCATCGACACGAAATATTTTAAATAATTTTACTAAATTGGTTGTTTCTTTGAAAAGGTTTTTTTGATTTAGATTGACTCCGATTCTTAGTTCCCTGCCATAATCTGGGTTAAGTTCGCAAACAAATATTGCGTCTCTGTACACAAAAAACGTAATGGGTCAAACAAATTCCAGGTAACATGAAACATGATCCAAAAGAACGCTCGTTAAAAACTAAAATCCATTTGGTGGAGCCTTACAATAAGGTCATTACTTTGAATCATGCCTTTCGTGAACCACCACGTTCGAAGAAACACTTCTATGCTAATTCATGCACTAAGCGTGAGAAAATCGCAGAACGAAGCAATATGCCTTATTTTCGTTCCATTTAGAACTAATTAGAGACTTTTCTTTTCCCCAGAGCAAATGGAAAGAGTAAAAGCGATGACTTCGGTTAGCAGTGTTGTGAAGCTTAGATTTTCTACACCCCTACCGCGCTCGATAGATTATATATCAGTCTGTCGTAAAGTATTCGTTTAAAATTATGTTACACTTGGTTGACTGTTACTAGAATGTCTGTGCAATCTCCTGATTGCCTGAGCTATTGAACGCAATGACGCATTAACTACACCCTTTTCTATTCACACCCAATTATCAGTTCGTCGTGGTGCCAAAACCACGCTATGACCTTAAAACCTGATGTGATGGAACCCACAACGGCTTCAAAGCGTTGCAGACTATAAGAATTACGGTTTAATGATGAAACTAAAGCATTACAATAACACTTTGCCGCTCTTAAAAATCAATGTATATTTCAAGCCTTTCTTGCTAATTTACCTCGTTTTTATTTCGTTCACTCTTGTTCAATTATTTTACACCTGCTATGTACAATCGCAACTTGTGAAATCAGTTTTGTCTGTTGTAGCATTAAATGCTGAAAGTTCTGGTCCTCGTGAACTTAATAAAGCGAATACCATTATTATTATTATTATTATTATTGGAAAAGGACAACAATTATTTAAATTTTCTGCCGAGTGTCTTATTTATTCAAACAACGGCCGCCTTGCGTAGACCCTTAAATAGTAAATTTATTATTTCATTATACTGATTCTGTGTCAATTCAATGATAAAGTTAAAAAAATAATTTCATCAATTTTCGCTACGTTTTTCGTGCTTTAATAACAGGGTTTTTCGAATCCATCTTAACTATTTAGGTTGCAATGATAAAGGAAGGATTTCATTGTATTTCAAACTTTTCGCTTACCTGAAAATGAAATAAAATTTTCTTAAATCGAGCTATACTTTGCCAATTTATCTTGTCAAATAAACCGATTGAATCCAAATTCCCAGGCTATTTTAAAGTAAAGCAGGAAAGGGCGTTCTACCTACACATTAAGCTCAAATACTTAAGCAGACTGATCATGTATTTTTTTTTAATCTAAGACCATTTTTCAGTATTGCTGCTTTAACGAATTGAACGCTGATTTGTCTGCCAGACTTATGCGTAAACCGATTCAATCAATTTCGCAATTTTATCAGCGAACAGAGCAGCCATTCGCCGAGCTGATTGGTTTAGGAGACGCGTACGAAGCAATACGCCCTATTTTCGTTCCATTTAGAACTAATTAGAGACTGTTCTTTTCCCCAGAGCAAATGGAAGAGAAGCGATGACTTCGGTTTGCAGTGTTGTGAAGCTTAGATTTTCTACACCCCTACTCGCGCTCGATAGATTATATATCAGTCTGTCGTAAAGTATTCGTTTAAAATTATGTTACACTTGGTTGACTGTTACTAGAATGTCTGTGCAATCTCCTGACCTGCCTGAGCTATTGAACGCAATGACGCATTAACTACACCCTTTTCTATTCACACCCAATTATCAGTTCGTCGTGGTGCCAAAACCACGCTATGACCTTAAAACCTGATGTGATGGAACCCACAACGGCTTCAAAGCGTTGCAGACTATAAGAATTACGGTTTAATTATGTAGACTTAACAATTAAAGAAAAAACCCTTTGCCGCTCTTAAGGATCAATCTCTTGGGAAGAACCGCAAACGCCTCTTCGTCTGCGGCAAGGCGAAAGGCGGCGACGGCAAAACCGATTGTGTCTTGACTTTGCCGCAGTTCGAGCTCGACGGGCAAATGGACGTTCGTTTCCCGCGTCTCGTGGGGCGCGGTGTTGCCAGTCTAGACGGTGAGTTGTCTGTCGCGACATTTTGTTTTGTCTCGGAAGAAAGAAAGATTACATCGCCGTGCTTTTGGTCTTTCAGGCAACGTCTATTGCATTGGTGGACAAACGCCCGGCCAATGGGATGCGTTTCAGACAGTCACGGTGATCGATGGCAGGACAGGACGCGTCATGCAGGCGCCACCACTCAAGACCCCTCGCTATTGGGCAGCGGTTGCCGCGTCTGTCAACGAACTGTTTGTCTGTGGCGGCTACAGAGGAAGCGGAGTTGGTTGGCTGTCGAGTTGCGAGCGCTGGGTGGAAGGAAGGTGAGTTGTTTGTGTCTGTCGCTTTTTCTTTCTCAGTAACCGTCTTCTTCTTTTCTTTTGCCCACAGTCAATCGTGGCGACCGTTGACGCCACTTAAGATTGCACGCTGCCAGGCAGCCGCGATTGTCTTGTCTGGAGACGACGCCTTTCTGCCCAACGCACCGCATCTCCTCGTGTCAGGGGGATACGGAGGTATGTCCACAGGGGGGTACGGTAGCGATTCCGACGTGTCGCTGCTGAGTCTTGGGGGGGACGGAGATTCGCCACGGTGGGTTGACTTGGCGCCGATGAACCACGCGCGCTACAACCACGGAATCGCTCTCTTTGCTAGGCGCATTCTCGTTGTGGCCGGTAGGTTCTGGGACTCTGTGGAGATGCTGACGCCCCCGCGGGAAGTCGGCGACCCCGGCCAGTGGACTGACCTCAACCCAATCGGTGGGGCGTCCTCCATCTTGTCAGTTCGCCTCGCAGTCTACCAGAATCGTCTGCTTGCTTTCGGTATGTCCACGTCGTGATGGAAATTATTCTTATTTTTATTTTCTTAAAGACTCCATTCCTTCTTATTTACATTAAAGAACGACTTGAAGGATAACGAATCCCAGATCGAGGAATTCGTCGCCGACACAACCGGACAAAATGGCGACGAGGAGGTGAGATTTTTTCATGTTTCATTCGCATTTCATGCACTTCCATGTTGTTGGAAAACTGACGAATTGGCGTTGAAACCGTGGAAACCGCGGTGTTTTTTCCTGACTGCGTTTCTGGTTAAATTGTTTAAACACGCAGACAATGCTTCTCCCTTCATTGTTCCTTTTGTGCTTCGTTTCAGGTTGATTTGACGCGATTCACGTGGCGCCACATTGCCGGTTGTCCGGATTCTCTCGCGAACATCCAAGACGCCGTCGTCGTTGACATTAGCGGTAACCTCGCATGATTTATTTCATCAAATATATTGCTACAAAACATTCATTGTAAATAAATTGTTTTCTTCTTGATATTAGCTATTAAGAAGGCTTGTTGCTTTGATTTAAGGATTTTTATCTAGCCTTTAAAGTTTAAAGGCACAAAGGTTGGTCAAATTTGTGACTGTAAGCGAATTTCGTCTTAATTAGGCTGCCACAAAGGTCTGCGTTAGAAGGGGGAATACGTCAATACAATAGGGAAAAACCAATGGCTACATTTGATGAATATTATTGGTTATCGACGGTGGGAAATTGACTATTGTAATTCCATGAATAAATGCATGGTACTGAATAATCACAAGTAAAAATATTTTCAGACAATTTTATTATTTAATACTTGTCTTGCTTTATGCTGAAACTTTTGGTCCTCGTGACCTCAATAAAGCCACTTGAGTTATTATTATTATTGACGTCGGATAGAGGTCCAATTTCGCAACCAATTTAATTTCAGAGATCCTCGTTTATTTAAACCAAGAATACGATTTGTGAGTGTCGATAATTTGATTCAATCAATAAAGTGGGAGTGGATAATCTGTTAATTGATGAAAGCAATCTTTTTTGTTGGGCTTATTATAGGCTTTTCAAAAACATTACCTTGAACACCTGGCCTTCATAGGAATGTAATTCAAATTGTTTTCACTTGCCGCAGTACTCCAGATCGACGGGATAAAGCGATTCTGCAGGCAGACAAAACACATAGTTATAACATATTGGACAAAAAATTCTTTGCACGTTTTCTAAAACCGTCCCACACTTAGATTCCACTATGCCTTAAACCAAGGTTAATGAACCAGTATTATTGTTTCTAACTCGGCGCGTATCGTGTAAGTCCATTCACGAAAGAGGATATAATAAGGAAGACAATAGCTGCTTTGGGCGAAAATATGACGGGTCCTCATAACGGGTAACTACCCAACTGGTACAACGTTTGGAAGAATGGAGGATGTCGCTGTTGGATGTGTCGAGGAGGTTGAGCGGCTGTGGTGGCCGTTTGCGGAGGGTTGGGAGAGCTAATGGCTCCTGTATGTGGGTAGAAAGTTATCTGCCTCACTTTGAGTGAACCAGAGGGTCATAAACACTATCAGATCGAACTCCGTACCATCAAAAGATTGCGAAGCAAGATAACCGGCTCCTATCGAGTAATGTCGGGCATTACAAAAATGATATTTAAACCTTGATCGGAATGCAGGTCACTATTATCTTTTACGCTTTTCCAATTGAAGGGTTTTGACCTAAGAAATAGTAGACCTTCCCTGGGGGTTTTGTAACGGAAAACATTTATAAATATTCCAGGCAGCCTTAATGAGGAGCCGAATTTAAATGCAAGGAATGACGCAAACAGTCATAAATGGATGGAGAGGAAAAATAGAAATATGGCATGGGTCTTCATAAAGGGGAAACCTACTATGCTGGTCAATGAGTTTCGAAAGGGAGGAAGTTGCTCTAGTCTCGGCGACTGTGGATGAAAACGGCTGTGTTCTTGTGAAATCCGGTGTGACGCATCCTGTATTAGAAAGAAAAGTATTTTTTATAACTCAGGATGAACCAGATTGCAGTGTTCGCCGTCATAGAAAAACGGCTACCCAGTCTGATGGTTGTTGGAACAAGATGGCGTGGTATTGGCGCGCAGTTGACATTGTGTGTCCTTCATATCCCGCGCGATGTCCTGGTGAAAAACCGGGGCGTTACGTATCTGTATTACTTGTAAACATATTTAAGTAAAACAAAATAACTGAAAACAATACAATAACCATAGCATATGTAAATAATAAAATACATTTCATACAAGATAGGATGAGAAAATGATCAAAGGTTTTGATATCTTTAACAATGTAATCATTGATACAAGTTTACTTGTTAGAGGAACAAGAGGGCCTAAACAGTCAATTGTCTACAAGGGAAGAGTATTATCTCGGTTGTGTGGTCTATCATTCATGGGGTGGGGCGTAACCTCTCCCTTTGATAATGATAATAAATGTAAAAATGACATTATAAACTAACTTTACTTGTTCGTTCTCGCACTTTGACCTTCGGAACAATTCAAACGACACGTTCTTAGGACAGTGGGCGTGGGTAAACGAGACGATAATGGTATACAGGAATTAATTACATAAACACCTGCAACTTTGCATAAATAGAATGATTAAGCAGCGATTATGTTATATAGAAATGTTATTTTCATTGAGGAATGATAGTTTTCCACATCAGCAACCTTAAGTTAAAATAAAATGACAGAGTAACTGTACCGTTACGGCTCCAATCGGACAATTTGTGTCCATAATAATCCAGCTTTTGTCTCATTGGCATCTTCTGTATAGAACAGGTCCCATAGGTTGGTCCCGTTGACATAGACGAATACGTATTTCAGCTTCAGGACACGGAAATAACGCAACGACTGAATGAAAGAAATGCGTTTTTTTAACACATTGTTATAATAATCAGGACACAACCTAATTGAATTGTTCCCTTTGATATAACATGTTTGAAACCATAACATCTTACAGAAATTTCATATTTTGTAGTAAACGTTTTGAAAAGAAAGAGTTAAGACGAAAAGTCAATGGATAAGAAGTCTTATATTAATTTAGTTTTCCATATTGTATACATCCGAGATATTTTGAGATAGATTAATGTTTTTAAATAACACTCAGCTGCATATATGGAGTATCATACTCACTGGGGGAGAATAAGGTCTTCACGTAATCGGTGAGAGAGGTTTTGAGCATGGCTTCTTAACCCTAAACCGTGACTGGAACCTTCAAGGTTGTCATTTTAACAGCTATCGACACGACAATCAAGGTCATTCAGTCTAGGCTGTCTGGAAAAACGGATTGTCCTTTGTGGCCTTCCTTCTCGCTGTCAATCGGCGAAGGGAAACACTACTTTAGGCTGATACAGGTCGAAAGGTATCTGGGATCGTGCATTTCATCGATTCCCGCGTCGTTTCGCGCGAATCTTCTATGTTTCACTCAACTCTCGAAGATGTTGTGTGCAGCAGAAACCCGCTGGAATTGAAGTGCTTGAATTTCGGGCCACACCAGGAAAATAAATTTACGATCAACCTAGAAGAGTATGTACATTTCCCCCATTTTAGGGGGAAGCATATCCGCTTATTTAAAGCCAAGGGTACCTGACAGTTGTTGCTTCCAGTGTGTCTTCAATTTGTTGTTCTTAACCATCACTTTCAAAAAAACCGAGGAGATAGATCCATGCTTAGCAGGTCCCGCAGAACAATGGGCCAGTATCGGGTTCAGGGCTATAAGTTTATTATCGGCTTGTTTTTATCATGGTTTTCATTAAGAACATGTATTTCCTTATAACTTTCAAATAAGTATCGTAATTATCACAACAAAGTTTTAAAATGAAAATCTTTAATTATTTAACCATAAACCTTTTCAAAGGTAAAGTATTGTTTTATTTAGAAATACAAAGACAATTGTGTTGTTTAGTAGTTAGGTTAATTGTGTTTAGCTGTAATAACAATACTGTTATATAGTGACCTGCATTTTGTGGAATTATGATTATAAATCGTGTTTATGCGCGTACCATTCCTGGTATCATCAAGGTTGCAATTTGCATATGTTTTATTATAACACTCGTTATTGCTGGAGTTAACACGGAACTATACCGAGCGTTTTTTCTTCTTGTGTTGACCTTTTGATTGTTGATAAAAGTATCCTTCTACGCCGCCTATATTTTGAACCTTCCTGAGACGAAAAAAACTGAATTGGCCAAAATGGAAAAAGCTGTTACTTTCCCGATAATATTTCCAGAATTTGTTGTCATCGGGTATCCTTGCTGCAATCGCGTTCATAAACCTTGTTGTATCCTGGGAGTTTGCTGGAAATTGGCGTCGGCAAGATAAAGCATCCGCTGTAATTCTTGTTATATTTCCCTATACACTTTTATTTTTTGGCATAAGTGATGCCGCGATATTGTGTATTCCTACTTGGATTTGACATATTTCATTCGTCCGGGGCGTTTCACACAAGCCAGCCATCAAAAGATTAAAAACTCAACTTTTGTTCCGAGGGCCAACAATTAGAAACCTCTTCACCGCAGTCTTTCTCCCCAGGTTCTCCGAATCCGGGAACCTCCGCTCAATAGGAAACGGTTATCATGACCTGCACCTTAAATGTGCCTTCTAATTGACTCCGTAATTTATTGCCAGGAGATAAGAATAATTTTTCAACTGTGCAATTCTTAATACATCCTGCTTTGCTTAATTAATGTACTCTCATCAATTATGGTGTAAGTACAGGGAGTCCTAGTTTTTTCTGCATGCCCTGGGACGTTCAGGGTAGTTATGGTGTTCCATATACATTACAAAAGACCCACGTCTATTGGCCTTACTTATCTAAATTTACCGCATGTTCCAAACATTTCTGTGCTTAGATTAGCAACTCGATTTTGTAAACACAAGATCTACAGTCCTAATTTGAGGTGACTATTTGAGACGGGCACTTAAGTGTTCATCGCAATTTGCCTTTGTTGGTGCTTGCATTATATGTTTGGCCGTTGTTCCGGTTCTAAGTGTCCACTGTGAATACTCAGAAACTTGTGAGTCGAAATCGGGTTTCATTTGGAAACCACAGACAAAAATGCGATGGGACGATGCTGGCTATTTGATCACGTCCTGGTTGCTAAGCTTGTGTGGAGGTCGCTGATGATCGTTGAAACACGATTCTTAGAATCTTAGTCGAAAAGCCAACGGATCGGTAAAAGTATGGTTGAGAAAATCGCTTTTGGTTGCAATGGGTATCCTTTAATAAAGAAAACACTTTTTTAACATTTAAGAGTTAATATTAGAAATTTTAAACATGGTCACAACCCATTATAATAATAACAAGGGTAATAGTTTGATCAACGTCACGAGGGTGAAAACTGTTGTCGTTGAAATATATTTTCCGTTGAAAAATGACAATGAACTGGTCCAACCGGGCAAGGGTGGTGGATTACGACAAAAAGTCAAAACGATTTCCCTCGCATATGATTACTAAGTTTAAAAAGTGAAATTCTAGGTGAAGAATAAACATCACCACAGAGTATTTACAAGAATCGTCCATAATTGCAGGAAAAAAAAGATTTTAGGGAATCATAACACTTTGAGGAACCGAATCTTGATGTTTACCCCACCGTTCCGAGGATTGACCTTGAGCTTTCTTGTCGGTGCTTGCAATGGAATCTGGAAGAAAAATCGGTTCGATTAAAACGCCCTGCAGGTGGGAATAAGTGGAATATGGATTATACTATCGTCAAGAAACATCACCAGAATATCGACGATCAACGCGACCTTTCCAATTAATCAGCCTTCCTTTCACGCTTATGCTTCTTATACTCTCTCTCTCTCTTTGTAAATGCGTCGTACTAAGTGGCGTTACGTGTCTTTAAGTGTAGCAAAACAGTAGACCATTTAAAGCACAAAATAGCCGGCAAATCGGGTTTGATGTAAAACAAACTGGGCTGAGCCAAAATGTCTTACGAATCGGTCAAGCACTTAAGGAGATATGCAGGGACAAGTGTCATCATTTTAGCTGTATTCCATTGAGGTCGTGTTGATCGCAGAGGCGCCAAATGTTGTTTATGGCGAGAAAACTGTCGAGTGCCAGAATGTGAAACAAGACGACGAAGATAATAAAAAAATGAGAGAAATTTGTTTACTTAGTTGTTTATTTATTTTCAGTCACGTTATGGCCACCTGGTTGCATGACAATAAGTTCTGTGTCGAACACACCAAGGTTTTTATGTCACTCAATTTATCACTGCCTGGACTCTTTGCCAACACAGTCGCCGTCAACCCGTCGCTCAACAACAAAAATTGTTTACTAGGCTGTTTGTTTATTCTTTTACCACCAGTCGCTTTGATCCCACCGTGTCGACCTTCAGAATGTATAGACGTATCCACTTTAAACTTCTGTGTCGACGCTTGGGAAACGCCGTCGCTAGAGACTTGTCTGGCACCCCTCCCAAGTCCACGAATCCTAGTTGGTCTCCTCAACTAATCCACTGGGGCAGATCCGTCGCCGCCGGATTAACCAGACGGATTAACCACCCTTAAAGGAACGATTTCAAACAAAAGGAATAACTAGGGGGCAAAGTCAGCGAGGTTCAGGAGGGGAGACTGCTGTCAGGCCTCGCGGAAGACGGTAAATCGGTTGGATATTATATTGCGAAATTGACGAATGAAAAGGGTTCCAAAGTACTTGGAACACGTTCAGGAAACGTTCGTGTCGTTCGATGCGAGGTAATTACATCGTAGCAGGGTTGACGTTCGGATTTACCAAAATCGGGCAAGGATGGCACATCATTGTAAAAAGTGTTCCTATCGTTGTCTGAGGTGAAGATGAAGAAAATCATGTAGCGTGGTTTTCGTGTCAACCGATGCGAGTCGTATGCGTCGTAGCATGGCTTGCGTTCGGGTTGATTTAAAACGGCCGAGTCTAGTGTTGGCTTTCGTGTCTACCGATGCGAGTCGTATGCGTCGTAGCATGGTTGCCATTAGGATTGGCATAACGCGGTCGAGGATAGTATGCTATTGTTTGAAAAAGGCTTATGTTGCTGAAGATGAAGGGATTAATATCGCCTGAATTTTGCGTCGATCTGTGCGAGTCGTATGCGTCGAAGCATGGCTGGCGGTCGAGTTGAAACAAAGCCGTCGAAGAAAGTAAGTAGGCACTTTCAATTTCGCAAAAAAATATTATCCTGTTTCAGTCGCAGATGGGTGATGAAAATAGATTTTAGTAAGAACGTCATCTTTAAGGCGGTTTTCACAAAAAATACATGGGCAAAACGGTTGGAAAATGTAAAATCGGATGAATATGTTCAGAAATTACGTTGATCATCGTAGATCAGAAGATTTGCTCCGGGCATGATATGCTCGCCGATATGGTAATTCGAGAGACTTCGTGGCCCAAAAATCAGAATGGCACGATGGCCAAAGACGAAGTTCGGGAATTAATAATATTGTTTATTATTCAAACAATAGTGGGGGCCCGACCTGGGCCGAAAACGCTGACAAGGCGCGATGCTTAGCGCCCGCTGCAGTCGAGTCCTGTCTGGACACACGTGGGGCGTATCGTGGTAAAAAGTGAGGGCCGGCCAAGTGTCGTGGATGTTGTCTTAATTTATCCACGTTAAGGTCACGGAATCCGGTGTGGTGTTAGTTGTCGAATGGGGTGCCAGTCCAATGGATGTCATGCGTCTTGAATAAATAAACACACCATTTAAGGTCACTACAAACTCACTCTCTCTCTGTAAATGCGTCGTTCTAAGTGGCGTCACGTGTTGCAACAAAGTAGACCATTTAAAGCCGGATTAACCAGATTGTCATTCTTTCAGAATGGAGAGATGTAACTGCAACACGGAAACCGGCCAATTGTGCCGCGGAACATTTAAAGTACCAGTTCCTGGGTTTTAATTCGTACACCTTAACCCCTGTCTATTTTCGGTGACCTTGACATGTTATTTATCATTCGAAATCGGAAAAGAATATTCATGGATGTCAATAGGCGTGCGCCCAAAGCTTTGCAAAGCCCAATATATACATCCAGAAGGAACCTTGTCTTATTGAACGCTAGTAATTTAATCACAAGTGCACATAGCTATATTCTTATAGACCTGTGCAGTTGATTAAGTACAGTTTTTTATGAAAACTTGAAGTTATCGACCTACTCGTATTGGTTGATCGTTTAATGACAGCTCGAATACGGTGAGCAAAATAAATATTACTTTCCTACCAAGCTAATTAGAAATATATTAATCGCAAGGCTTCATAATTAGATATTTTGCGGACAGTTTATGCCAGCAGGTTTCCTATGGAATGGAAATTTCCTGATTCTGTTCACCAGGGTAAGTGGACTGCGGGGAAGGTTGAGCAGATGTTGCTGGTTCTGGCTGTTTTAAATCAGAACCAGTGGCAGTTAGTTTTTTTGCTGACGGAGGGTGGCTTGTGCGAAACGCCTTGTACTTGTAGAATTTGTCACTTCCCAGCAGGAACAGCAATAGTAGCCAGAAAATCTGAAAGATATTCACAAAAACGCGGTATTACTTATGCCATAAAAACTGAAATTTAACAATCTATGAAACATGAATTACAGCGGCTGCTTTATATTGCCGATCCGAATATTCTGCAAAATGCAACGATACAACGAAGTTGATGAACGCGATTGGAGCAAGTAAACACGATGCAACCAAATCCTGGCAAGGATATAACAAAATTAAAAGAGTTTACTATTTTGGAAAAATGTAATCTTCTCTTTTCAGAAAGGTTCAAAAGGTAGGTAATGAAGAATGCTAGTTCAATTAGCAAGCCCAAGATCGATACGATAAGGAAAAATATACGGTAGACCACTGTATGAATGCCAGCGCAAATGAGTGTTATAAGCAAACATATCCAAATTGAAACGTTGATAATACCAGGAATGCTGCGCGCATAAACCCTATTTATCGCCATACTTCTACTTCTGTATAACGATGTAAATGTAATGCCCCAGTAAGAATGAGATCTAGGAAAATGGGATAAGTTAATAAATACCTGTATTCCCCAAACGTCAGTCAACTCCATGAATAAGGCGACTTAAATTGGCGAGTGACCTTTACTTAGGAAGGAAGGTTGGTAGAAGGTACACGCATCGTTTAAGTGCACTTACGAAAGAGGATATAATAAGGAAAGCGATAGACGAAGAAGTTGGAACACAATAGGAACTTTGGGCGAAAATGGGACGGGTCCTTATAACTGGTAACTACCCAACTGGTCCATAGTGTGGGCGAAGGGAGGATGTCGCTGTAGGATGTGTGGAGGAGGTTGAGCGGCTGATGTTGCAGGTTGCGGATGGTTGGGAGAGCGAAAGGCATTTTGTATGACGGAAAAAAGTGAGTTGACTGACTTTGAGGCAACCAGAGGGTCGTGAACACCATCAAATCGAACTTCGTAGCATTGAAAGATAGAAAGGCAAGATTGCCGCCTCTTATCCGGTCATGTCGTGTATTACATAAATTGTATTCAAACCTTGATCGGAATGCAGGTCACTATTATCTGTATCACTTTAAATGTTATTGAAACAAAATAAAATATAACTGCAACAAAACACGATAATCATCGCCTTTGTAAATAACAAAATAAATTTCATACAAGCTACGATGAGAAAATAATCAAAGGTTTTGATAATTTAAACAATTTAATCATTGATACACGCTTACTTGTTGGAGTACCAAGAGGGCCTAGACAGTCAATTGTCGTGTAGTCTATTATTCATGGGGTAGGCGTTGCGTCTACCCTTGATAATGAATATTAAAATGACATTATAAACCAACTTTACTGGTTCGTTCCTGCACTGGTCCTTCGGAACAATTCAAACGACATGTTCGAAGGACAGTGGGCGTGGGTAAACGAGAATGGTAGAAAGATCCTCTTCTCTTCGTCATTTCATTGGTGTTCAATAATACATAAAATATAGTATTTCTATATGGTCTCAAACTTTTAGCATGCACGATTCTGTTACAATATAAAGTGAATATTGCCAACATTGAAATCTGCATTTTGGTTTGCGTGGGTTTTGCGCAATCTTGTCTAATCGCTTGATTACGTTTTTCCGAGCGGGAGAACATGTAAAATGCTATGGTTTATTTTTTCAGGTAAGTGTGACGCAGCGTCAACAAATGAAACGCATTAGAAAAGATGACATGTTATAAGTTAAACTAATGTTTTAAGTAATAATTAGTTAAAACGAAAAGTCAATAGAAAAGAAGTGTTACATAAAATCCCTAAATTAATTTCGATTTGAAGCTAATGATCGCAGCGCACTGAAGCAAACCATATCCGTCTCGTTATTCTTCTGCTTCTTTTTCTACTTTTCCGAACTTTTTGTAAAGTTTCCTTCGTCGTCTTTATCCAATTCTTCTCCTCGTCTTTCTTCATTAACAGCGCAATGATTATGCACGGCGATAAGTTCTTGCGTCGAGTTGCTTTTCTGCTTCGGTCTTACTTGCCGCTACGACAGCACGAGAATCACCATTTTTTTGTCTGGCCGTCGTAAAACGTTGTCGCCTCACCGTGGTAGCCGAAGATTGCGCTGCAGTTTGGTTGACTGCTTAACTTTGTTTGGACAGCGGTGTCCTGCTTCTTAGTTGAAGAGCTTGTCACGCCTTGGTCTACTTTTATTGTTTCGTCTTGGTAATATTTCAAATGTTAATAAGCAACCTTTCGTCAATCGACGAACGTTTCTTACCAACAACACCAAAAGGCCTTGTGTATCTAAAGCTCAAAACGCAACAGATCCTCCTTGGGGGACGGAAAATCCTGAAGGAGGGTTGGTTGGTTTGCAGCTTCTTATTCTGCTGCTGCTACTGCTGCAACTTCTTCTTTGGTGTGGCTGTCTGATGCTACTACTGCTTATACTCTTTATGCCCCACAGTAATGGGTAAGTAGGATTCTACGGGGAGATGGATTTTCGGGCTTCAAGTTGAGACCTCTTTCCGGGATGTACCCTGAAGTGTGACAGACGTCCCCGACACTAATAGCCCCAATTGAAATGCCAGCAACACCGCCAGCGGTCATCCTTGCGTGCACGAACGGGGACTAGCGTAGACAAAGCAAACAGTTGGTGGGGATAAAACGTAGACCACAGGAGACAGTAGAAGATGTAGTTCTTTCCGAGGTGAAATGTGATGAACTTGCAATCAAGCAAAATGTTGAGATGGATCAAACATCGGAATCGTCTACTTATAACACGAAATTAGTCGGATAATTCCACACTGTTATATTTCTCTCAGGTTCACGGTAGTTCCGCCACCGGATCACGTCATCCAATCGCTGCGTGATGCTGAACAATGAGTACTTAGTGAATTAGTTACAAGGGGGACTTTTTCAACTTTGATGATGATGAAAATAAGAACGGTGAGTCTAAGGAGACTGTGTATCACCAGGAAACAACTGAAGCTTTTGGATTGGTGCGTAATAGGGAATGCAACCCACGTTTTTTTTTGTATTCCTCCTTCGCATCCGCGTTTAATTTAATTTAAGGATCTGTATTTTTCTGTCATGGTTTCACGGCGAAAGCATTTGTGGGTAGATCAATTGAAACCGTTTCAAGGCGTCCATTTATGGACATTTGAAACGTTTTATCCGAACGGCAAAGTTCTGGAAAAAGACCGTGATATGGGAATTCTTTAAGACTAAAGCTCCATGCAAAACTGCGTAGCATCTGAAGAACATCGGAGATAGACAGAGACGGCTCAGCTGTTCTTGGATTAACAATCTCACCTTGTAAGCGGAGAGTTGCACCGTAGACTAATTTCGCCGGAAACAGTTGACGTCGACTTTGAAAGTCGAACGAATGCCAAGCAGGACGAGAGGAAAATTGTCAGCTGAATGTTCTCGGTCATCTTGAGCCATGAAGGAAGACTTCAGTGTTCGATGGAGGTGCTTAACCATCCTATTAGCCGCGGATTAGTTAGACGTTGTGCTGATTTCCTCGCATCGAAGATTGGCACATCTTTTGGAAAAGCGTTGATTCGAATTGTGCCAATCGGTCGGTTGTCAAACGACGAGGAGATCCGAAGCGCGCAACCCAGTTCTCCAAAAGGCGGGGACGATCTACATAAGTAGCCAAAACCCCTAGACGAGAGCAACGGGCCGACTTTATCCACATGAACGTTGCTAAACTGTTGGCCGGAAGCGTCGAACGTGCCGATCAGTGCCCTGGTGTAACGATCGACTTTTACCTGATGACACTGAAGGCATGCTTGTGCCCACATGCGGACGTCCCCTTGCAATTCCTTCCAAGAAAACCTTTCAGCCACTAGTCGGGTTGTTGCGCGAATACCAGGATGCAAGAGACTATTAACCTTTTCGATAACTTTGCGCCGCATGCATTGCGGAACTAGCGGGCAAGAGGACGCTTTGGCTTTGTCGCAGGGCATAGAATCCTGGGAATGCATAAGAGTTAGGTTTATAGGAACTGTGTGTTCGGGCTCAATTCGAATACTCTCGTGTTGCTGGGCGTCTCCTCGTAGTCGATACCATCAGCGAGCCGCGGACTGTTCGACTCGATGCGCGAAAAGGCGTCGGCACCCTAATTATCTGCGCCGCGGATATGACGGAATTCCAGGTCCAACTAGGAGCGGAAATCGAGTTGTCGGATCTCGCGTTCGTTACGACCGTAGGTGCTGTATCGGGGTTCTATTGGTTAAAAAGAGTTCGAAAAAACGCTAGTTAGTGTCGCCGATTTCATCGCGTTTCCATTCCCTTGCGTTATTTACGATAAGCGTGGGCGTGATAGGCCACCGCGTGGTCCCTAGATCGACCTTTAACGGGCTTTGTGTGTAGTATTGTGGTTGGTGCTTCGGAAGGCCAAACGAATTCAGCCAGCTTGTTCTCCATTTCTCGTTTATGTCAACGTAGATCCTGCTGATGGGTTCTTTATTCCGACAATGAAATCGTCCAATTCTCCGTTTCCTTCCTATCTCATCTTCTCAAAGTTGTTTTGGTCACTTAAACGCCGTTGGGAAAATTATTAATGCACATTAAGCAATATTTCACTTGTTAAGAAATTGGGTACCTGTTCAAAAGAGACATTTTTATTCAAGATTGTGTAAGGTTAAAGGTACTCCTTCCCAACGCTGGCTAATATACTTACACAACAATTGCTTTCGTTTAAATTCCCTAAAGTATTGGTGGAAATATACTGCAAGATAGATGAATTCAGGTTCATGCTCCCAAAATGAAGAACGCTATTGTGTGTTATCAAAGATGTGGTTCGCTGGAGACGGCTGATTACTTAGCAGAACGAGATCTTTGCAGACGAAAAGTGTGTATTTTTTGAGAGTAGCCGCTCAAACGACGACCATCCTGTCATCCTGTAAGATAGTGTTCGGCTTTAATATCTGTAGGTGTATTATTGACAGAATATTTTTTCCAATACGATTTAACTCGCGCGTCCAGCATTTTACTACGTGCACAAAGTTTAGTCATCCACTAGAATTGAACAAGCCGGTTGAATATCGCCTTTATCTGTGCTGCTTCTTAACGACACCATTTTTAAATCAAAGCTTACAACGATTTGTTGGAGCCTAACAATAACGTCATCACTTTGAATCACGCTCTTCGTGAAGCACTGAATTTCCAATCAAAAATCACTGCTAGGCTTATTCATACACGAAGCGTGTGCAAATCGCTGATCCAAGCAATGCGCCTACTATGAAAACCCTTATGATTCGAGAATGTTTTTCCTTCAATCTTTAAATTGCGACAGAAGCGATTTCTTTTGTTGCCAGTGTTTCCAAACGGCGATTTTTAAAACCCTTGCCAAGCTTTATTCATAAAATATTAGTAATGAGATAATATTCCGTCGAACACCATAAGATTAGTTTAGATTTATACTCCTTAATCTCCATTGAGCTTCTCAAGTGAGCCTTGGTAGACGATTACTAGCATAGCTGCGCCATCTCCCGACTCCATTAACTATTGAACGCAATGACGCATTAACTACGCCCTTCTCCATTTACACCCACATTTCATTTCGTCGTGGTGCCACAATCACGCTATGACCTTGAAACTGGGTGTGATGGAACCCAGAACGGCTCAGAACATTATAGATACGGTTTACATATGTAAACTAAAGATTTGAAACAAAGAGAATTGTCCCATAATTGTCCCGATTTTCCAAAAGGAGTATAGGGTTATTTTTGAATTCCTAACAGTTCGCTACAAGAGTCGAAGTTTAGAAATCTTCTGGCTATATTAAATTGCTTTGCAATCCAAGCAGACGAATAGAAAATTCTGCTGAAACGGCACTTTTCCTAGGTTTCAAAGGATATAAATTCTTTCTATTTGTTACAAACTAATGTCAAATAATCATTAAAGATATAGAAATAGTCGATTATTGTGTTTAAAAAAGGCTGTCTCAGTTTCTGTTGTAACTAAATGGCTCTGAGTCGTACAGCTTACTGTAAACTCATTCATCGACCTTATGTCATCGTAAGCAATGGAAAAGAAGAGTTTTTGTCTACATTTTCGGTAACAAATTAAACAAGTTTGACGAAATGATCCACAATAAATGAATTCGATGTGCCGTTTTTTGTGTAATTGTGAAATTTTGTTTTGTTAATCGTGTCTGTCTAAAACAGTGCAAACCAAAGAACTAAAAAGTAATGGAATTGTTCAGGTTAAATCGGGAAAATGTTATAAATTCAAATGGTCGCAAATTCCTACAATTTAAAAAAAAACGCATATTTACTCAATTAAGCCACGATTATAATCAAGAGACGCATTTGTTTAAATAAGGTCTCATCTTACAAACTCAACATGTCTTAAGCTGCATTTCCATTAATTAATTATAAAATCAGCCAGTAGAACACAATTATTCGGCCAATTTTATTTTTTTACAACCTTTACAACCGGCTTTTAAAATCGTATGTTGCGAAACAAGTGATTCAAATCGAGGTTTCTGATACCGACCGATAATTTTGGCAGTTGCGAATTAAAAGTCGGCGTGAAATTTGTGCACTCAACGCCTCAACCCTCGGTTGAATCTTAAAACTATGCCAGATGTTCTAACTGATCAAATAGACGGTTGGAAAAGGACAACAATTATTTAAATTGTCTGCCGCTTGTTTTATTAATTTAAACAACGGCCGCCTTGCGTAGACCCTTAAATAGTCAATTCATTAAAGCCTTGGCATTTATAACAGGGTTTTGAGAATCCGTCACAACAATTAAGGTTGCTATGATAAAGGAAGGATTTATTTATATTTCAAACTTGTTCGCTTACCTGAAAATGAAAAAAATAGATACTTTAATCGAGCTCTACTGTGTCTATTTAACCTTGTCAAAGAAACCGATTCAATCAAATTCCATTTGAAAACTGGGACTCGGATTCAAACAGAACACCCTTATTATACTGTTTAATCTTTTTTTGCTTTGTTTTTAATTTTTTGCTTTAACGAATTATACACTGATTTGTCTGCCTTACTCATGCGTAAACCGATTTCATCAACTTCGCAATTTTATCAGCGATCTCAGCATCTATTCGCGAAGCTGATTGGTTTCGGAGACGCGTACGCGCTCACTGAACCCCCAAAACGCGTATTAAATGCATTCAATTTTGTAGTTCTAAACATTCAACGACTAAACAACTTCAAATGGCTTCTGCACAAATTATCCTCGACAACCTCAACGCACAAAGAAACACCGGACGCCACTGCGACCTCAAGATTGAGGTAAGCCAATGGGTGAACGGTGTAATCTCTAAGATCCCCACTTTTTAAACTAAAATTTGGTGCCGTCTTAGCATAACGTTTTTTCCAAGTCGGCGTTTAAGTAACTTCCGACCATTTATTATCTGGACAAAGGCGACCCTGAGAGGCATACGAGCTATAATTTGAATTAAAGAGTCCTCTATTGGAGTCAAATAGGGGTGCTTCTTGCATTCTGACTTTTCAGAGGAACCGATTTGAGTTGATAAGCCCATTAATAACTGATATAATGTTTGTGAAATAGAAGAACGTCTTGCTTAAACACATTCTGGTACTCCTGTAACATTTTTCTACACCCACCCACATCAATTGCATTTGAACGAGTGTGTTGAATGACTCCTAAATTTGAGCACTGGCACACATTCATTCCAATGCATCGTGGTGCCACTATTATGCCATGACCTTGACTCATGCTATCGGGGACCGACCCATTCGATGTAATACCGAATATATCAGAGGATTGTAGACCCAAACAAAACGGTATTGTGTCTGGCGAATTGAAGCCTTGATTTGTTGGAGAAATCGTCGAATATTTTCAGCTGATTTATTAAATTTTCATCATAAAAACCGTCCACATGCTGAAACTGGAGCATGGAAACGATAGCGACAAGCTTTGCATTTCATGTTCGCCTGTACATGATGTTTTATCCTATAGAATTCGGCATTCACGGGTTCCACGTTGTTCAGCCTAACTTGCAAACTTTGCATTTTAAATTGGCATAAGTAAATGATAATTGCTACTTCGGTTTTAAAAGGTTTTTAAATTCAACTACCAAAACTTAGTTAAATGTTTGCAGGACGATTGATTCTGTCAAACATATATAATCACAGGATGTTTTGTTTATGATAGAAAATAAAATGTTTCTACTTTTTTCCTCCAAATTTTGTCTTCTCCCCTTCTTTTGAATCTTCTGTCTTTCTCTTCCTATTTTTTAATCTCTTACTTCCCAGTTTCGTCGTCGTCTTCTTCCATACTCAATTTCTTCATCGCAATATCCTCCTCCTTCTCCTCGTATTAACGTTATTCTTCCTTTCCTGCACTTAATTTACTTATTACTGCTATTTTTTGCACCATTATCTCCTTCCTGTACTACTTGTCATTCTTCTAGCACAGTCTCATTATTTTTCTCAACTTTTCTAATAATCCAATTCTTACAAGTTCTTCTTCAACGACGTTTCCTCTATCACTAGTTTATTCATATTCTCGACGTCATACATTATCTTCCCATTAATATCTTCTCATAATTAACTAAACGTCTTTCTTCTACTTCTCCTAGTTCAACTCTTTATTTTTCTCTTCTACGCATTTCGAAACTATAGTATGTTAACGAAATGTTGGTTTAGATAGCAAGGTACACCCTTTTTCATCGACACAACATATTTTAAATAATTTCACAAAATTGGTTGTTTTTTTGAAAAAGACTTAGTTCCCTTGCCTAAATCTAGGTCAAGTTTGCAAACAAATATTGCGTCTCTGTACATAAAAAAACGTAATGGCTTTAAGTAGAACGTTCGTTATTGTTGTTTGTGAAAAATTGGTTTCACTGGAAACAGCTAATGCTCAAGGAGAAACGGATCTTCGCAATTAGAGAGCGTGTGTTCTTTGAGAGTATCCGCTTAAAGTGATTTCATCTTTCGCAACACCGACGACCATTTCCTGGTCCTGTCTGACATTGTTTTGCTAAAATCTATGAAGGGGTCTTATCGAATAGTACGACGAGAGTTAATTCGCGCGTCAAGCATTGTTCTACGCGCACACACGATTGTCATCAAGAAGATTTAAATACGCCCGTTGAATGACGCATTATTCGTGCTGCTTGCTTACGACACAAGTTTGAAAGCCAAACGCACATCGATTTTGTGGAGCCTTACAATAAGGTCATTACTTTGAATCATGCCTTTCGTGAACCACCACGTTCGAAGAAACACTTCTATGCTAATTCATGCACTAAGCGTGAGAAAATCGCAGAACGAAGCAATACGACTTATTTTAGTGCCCTTCAGAACTGATTGCAGACTTTTCTTTCCCCAGAGCAAATGGAAAGAGTAAAAGAAGCGATAACTTAGGTTAACAGTGTTGTGAAGCTTGGATTTTCCACACCCTTACCGCACGTGATATATTAAATATCAGTCAGGTGTAAAGTGTTCGTTTTAAATTAAGTTACACTTGGTGGACTGTTACTAGCATGTCTGTGCAATCTCCCGACTGCCTGAGCTATTGAACGCAACGAGACATTAACTACACCCTTTTCTAATCACACCCAATTATCACTTGACCTTGAAATGACCTTGTGATAGAACCCACACAGGCTTGAAAGCATTGCAGACTATACATTCTGATGACATTTCCCGTGGGGGTGGGACACTTCTTGATTTCGATGGCCGACCAATGCTCTAAAGGAAGTAAAAGGACAATGAGCAAATCACAAAGAATTAATGGACGCTACCGTCTCCGTTGAAGAAAAATTAAGGATCCTGTTTCTTGTGCTTATTCCAGGCATCGTTGCGTTCTTAAACGAACAGCAATTGATTGCGGGATGGAAACTATACCTTGATAGTAATAAATAGTCTCTTTGTTGGTTCATCAGTTTTATTGTTTGGAATGCATTTCGTTTTAGCAATAGTTGTTTTGGTTTTCATTTTATTAAGGACCCTCGGTACTCGAAGAAGAGCAGGAGCAATGCGTGGGGTGTCTCTCGTCGTTTAAGCAGTCTCTGGATGATTACTCTCGCAAGGAGTGAGCTCAGATACTGGAGTACTTCGACGAAGCGAGGGTGGTTGCTCGTTACAACGATGACCCGGTCTCTCAAACAGAGGTCTTTTAAAGTAGTTGATGAGTGGCACCGCAAATAGAGTGCAGCCTAATCTGACGCCGCGACAATGGGAATTCTTCTCATTCGTTACAACAAGGACTTTCTCCGCCCAGGAGATACATGGCTTCAAATGGTTTTCGAGTTTTCCATTCTGTATACACCCTGAAAATGTTGCTTTCTTTCGAATAAAAATAGTTTTACCAGTGTGGATCATATCCGCTGTTTCATTTCTATCCAGCTCTTTAGGAATCTTGCAGCGGCATTTGAGAATTGTAATAATATATGGATTGGTTGCGGTGCACTGGTCATCTCAACACTAAAGTGGGCGCTGATTGGACGTTTTTTAACCTATTGTATTACGTCGTTCTATGATGATGCTTACCATAAAGATAGGGGTGTAGCCGTGGTACTTCTCAGTACATAGCAGTAGTAAAAGTGATTTTGACATGTAGACTAGGTATTCGAAACGCTGTCTTTTGGAGTCACGTTGGATAGGCACTTCGAATAAATTTCTGCAATCCCGGGTTAATTTAAATTTTTATAGAAATGTTATCCTTTAAAATCACGAATATTAAATTGTTACTGGGAAAGGCTGTTTGGTAAACTTATGCAGGAACTACATTAAAATATAACTGGCTGTATAGCATTCTTATCAGCAACAATTTCGATGCTGGAGTACCGTTAGCGGTGATTCATTTTAAAGTGTAAGAGTCAGATAGATCGGTAAACATTTTGTTCGCAGTAATTCTTACGCACGTCCACAATTTTATCGCATTTAAATTTGTGGACTTCTGAGTGCATTTTATTAAATAGTAATTTCTGACGCACACCAATGACTACATGTAGCTTTTTTTCCTGGTCACATAACTTATTTTATATACTATTTCTCGGAGATCTTCTGAAACAAAATGTCTACTGCTGAAATGCCAACATCCCGCGAATTTGAATGGTATACATGTAGCAAAGCATGACAAAATACAGATCATTATATTAAATTAAACGCGGATGCGAAGGAGGAATACAAAAAACGGCGGTTGCATTCCGAATTACGCACCAATTTCAAAGGCTTCAGCTGTTTCCTGGTCATAAACTGTCTCTTTAGACTCGCCGTCTACGTTTAATTCCAACCCACTGTGTGTTTTGTCTACGCTAGGCCGCGTTCGTAAACGCTGTTGGTGTTGCTGGCATTTTAATTGGAGCTCCTGGTGTCGGGGACGTCTGTCACACTTCAGGGTATCTCCCGGACAGTGGTCTACACTTGACACTCAACTCGCACCGTCCCTGCAAAATGGTAGTGGTTAACTGCTTGACAGGCAGGTTGGTGCTAGTTACCCATGGCTGTCAACAAGGCTTCCCTACTTCCCGCTATGATGACGCGAAAAGGCCGGGAAATCAATCTACCCGTGGACGCCTAATAACCCATTACTGCTGGGCATAAAGAGTATAAGCAGTAGTAGTCGTTATTGGCAGCAATAGTGGTTGTCAGAACAGTCAAACGGGCGTGGGGCGTTTAAAATTACCGAATGTTCACGGGTGCTTGTCGCTGGAAACAGATCTGAATTACAATCTTTTACGGTCTCTGATCGGCGCACGTTGGCGGCTACGATATTAAACATCCATGAAGCTGCCGGTTTCTCATTATCTGGCAGGATCAGAGAGCCACACCAAAGAAGACGTTGCAGCAGTAGCCTCAGAAGAATAATTAGTTGCAAACAAACCAACCCACCTTCAGGATTTTCCGTCCCCCAAGGAGGATCTGTTGCGTCTTGAGCATTAGATACGGAAGGCGCTTGGTGCTGTTTGCAAAAAATGTTCGTCGATTGACGAAAGTTTGTAAGTGGAGTCATCATGCACACATCTCTCGAACGCCAAGGAGGCG
This sequence comes from Proteocephalus fallax, assembly GCA_028672205.1. NCBI lineage: Eukaryota > Metazoa > Platyhelminthes > Cestoda > Proteocephalidea > Proteocephalidae > Proteocephalus > Proteocephalus fallax. The sequence goes on from JAPUBX010000351.1 coordinate 118,274, forward strand.
GGGAAACAGAAGGATGACGACGAGGACGAGGAGAGAGAGGCCCCAGCCGCTATTGAGGACATCATCGGGTGACGCGTGAGTTCTATCACGACGGTTACCATTGTTCTGGGCCAGATAACTTGGTCTTCGTAGCCGATTACCTAGATATAGAAGAACAGACGCAATGGTGGATTAAAGGGAAAGAACGTTCGTTGATTGGTGAGAGTTCCTGAGTAGTTGACAGCTTCAAAATGATTGAGAAAAAGAAGAAGAAGAAGAAGAAGAGCGGAAGCGGGCGTGCGTGGAGGATAGTCTAGATTGTCCTCCAGACCACGGTTCGTGTCAACAGCGCTGCAATCCGTCACGGGGCACCGGGTCCCTTGAAGGCAGGAGTGAGGAAATAGGAGGTAGGAGTGAAAAGTACGGAAGACGTTGGGTCAAGAAAAGAGAAAGCTGGCGGATAGTTTCGCTATAAAAGGAAAAGGTTGGGTTAGGACATTGGCAAAATGACCCATACGAATCAACAAAAGTGGGCCAAGGCGTGACAAGCTCTTTAACTAAGAAACAAGACACCGCTGTGCAAACAAAGTTAAGCAGTCAACCAATCTCAAGAGCAATCTTCGGCTACCGCGGTGAGGCGACCACGTTTTACGACGGCCAGACAAAAAACTGGTGACTCTCGTGCTGTCGTAGCGGCAAGTAAGACCGAAGCCGGAAAAGGAACGCGCCGCGAGAACATAATCGCCAGTGCATGATCATCGCGCTGTT